>JAQGAA010000983.1:0-17998 GCA_034696425.1 Isotoma viridis | reverse complement strand
GAAATGGCACTATTCATAAAAACCATTATCATATATCATTCTGTAATTTTTTTCAATTACAAAGACGTAGTTTACGTTTTCTTGCAATTCTTTATGTTTCAAAAACTCTTTGGGCAGTTAAAATTTTTATGTACAATGGACAAAAATGCTATTTGATAACTCTTATAACATGTGGTCTCTTGTTTTGAATTTTGTTGATTACAAAACAAAAGTTTCGTATAACTCAGAGATGAAAAATTGCGTAATTTTTCATATCTGCGTATAACTATGATAGAAAAATTTGAGTTTTTTAAATGTTTTCTCAGATGTACTTGAATGTAAACTTTTTAATTCCCTTTAGCATTGAAATCTTCTCTTAGTAATCGTTGTTTTGAATATTTAAGTCTGGAAATCCCTATCGAGTTTTGTCCTCTAGTCCTATGTAAGTTAGGTAATTTAATTATTGTTAGCAACTTGACGTAGTTTACTTTTTGTGATATAACTATTCAAGCAACGTTTACAAAACAAGATTTATTCAAGTAGTTGCAGTAGCATTATTTGGCCATTTTGAAGTCAGAATTTTGCAAATTTGAAATTTTATCAAAGTATTGGGAATATTTCTAGCAGTTTTACAGATGATTGACCTTGTCGCATTTTCATACAAATTTAATGACATAAATCAGACAGTAAGTGAATACGTTTTATTTTTAAGCAAGGACTTGTTTGTTGATTTTTATCGAGGAAATAAATACGTGCGTGCCAAGTCAAGTTCACCTGACCAGAATTGCAGTGAATACAACAACCGCTTTAAAGCATCAAATAAAGCAGGAAATCATACAATTTTCGAATTCTCAAGGTCAAACAATAAAGATCGACAGAAGAAAGCGTGATAATTTGATAAGATTGGCTAAAATATTTAAAACTTTATTAAGATTTAGACGTTTTAATTAATTGCAATAAATAATTTGAGTTTAATGAAGCTTATTTTTCCGTATTCAATACTCTTCATTAGCATCAAGCTCTCCGCTGTCTGTTGCAACTTCTTTGTAATCCAATTCCAAGGTCGCAAGATCATCTCGAGCTTCAGCAAACTCACCTTCTTCCATGCCTTCTCCGACATACCTGTAATTGAAAAACACTCTTTGCTATATTAACTAATCCGGGTACACTATTTTTTAAATTTTAAGTAGTGCAATATTACAGAGTACTAAATTATTTACCAATGAACAAAAGCTCGTTTAGAAAACATCAAATCAAACTTTCGATTGAGTCTAGCCCAAGCAGATGCAATTGCTGTATTATTGGAGAGCATGCATACAGCCCTGGGAACCTTAGCTTGTTCACTTCCAGGTATTACTGTTGGTGCTTGATTGTTGATGCCCACTTTGAATCTGAAATATTTTATAGAAATCCATGATAATCTTCTTATTTTCTTGTCAGATTATGCGTATAAATTGTAATTCTGATTATACCCTGTGGGACACCAATCCACGAATTGAATTGACTTTTCCATTTTGATGGCAGCAATAGAAGCATTAACTTCTTTTGGAACTACATCTCCTCGATAAAGAAGACAACACGCCATGTACTTTCCTAATTTACAAACAAAGAACACATAATGTAACCTTAACACAAAATGTGAAATATAATATCCAAGGTCTAGGATAGTTTGCAATTCTAAATTAGATTTAAGTACGTCTCTAACCAGTTCTAGGATCACATTTAACCAATTGATTCCCTGGTTCAAAACATGCTTTTGTAATCCTGGCCACAGAAAAGTCATCATGGTATGCTTTTTCCACAGAAACAATCGGAGAATAAGTTGTCAACGGGAAATGAATCCTTGGGTAGGTATAGGGTATTATGCGGCCCAACTTAAGCGGCTATCCAAGAGCGGCTGGTACAAAAGCGGTCCAGTACATAAGCGGCCCTGTACACAAGCTGCCCTGTACACAAACGGCTCTGTACATTAGCGGTCTATATACTTGCGGCTTTTAACATGAACGGCCATTAAGGGATAAATGGTTATATGGGCAAAAGCATTCCCTTTCCCAGATCGAGTATTTGCGTAGAATTTCATATTCCCTTTGAGCTACATTTTTTATTAATTTTTTACAATATGATACTGTTTTTACTAACTCGTTTTACTTTTTTATTCTGTTTATTCAAGAGTTTAATTTGACGACCCCCGTTTAGTCTGTACATTTTTGACTGTGCATTTAGCTTTATGACCCCAAACGGGATTCTCGCTGGATATTCCAGCTTAAGGGAATAATTTCATAACTTTATAAAGAAATTATTTCTTCCATGGACTAAGCTTTATAATCGAAGCCATACAAACCGTTTTGTCCTATAATAGCCACTCATGTTATTGGTTGCTCTTGTTAAAAACCGCAAGCATATAGACCGCTAATGTACAGTGCCGCTTGTGTACAGGGCCGCTTATGTACTGGACCGCTTTTGTTCCAGCCGCAAATAATTAGCCGCTTAAGTAGAGCCGTTGGTTCCGAACCGAGGGTACGGGACGAGGTTTGTCTACAATAAGTCAAATCAACATTTAAAGCACCGAATTGGTCTAAAAAGTTTTTTAAACAAATTTCATCTTATGTAGTATCATATTTCATTTGCATAAATATTTGTTATATTTATGCTTGACTAGACAAGTAATAAGAAATTTTGAAGGACGCTTTCTAAGTCTTTGAACTTTTTTTGATTAGTTAAACTAAGATTACTTTATTTATTACAGCTCAACTTGTTGAAAAACTTATGGAATGAAAAAGGCATTGTGAAATTTTCTAAGCCAACAACTGCGATCTTAACAATTATTAAAAGTAAAGAGAAAGACTTTAAAGCGTCTGTAAGATGGCAATTGGTACATTATACTATTTCTCGTTATACAGTTCCAATTTATCAAAGAGATGTGGGCATGGATAAAAGAGCTGGTTAGTAAATTGTGACTGTCAGTTCTGAACACAAAGAAAATATAAAATCTTTTTTGCGTTTTTCTTCTTTTATCTGCTAATTTATTCTAGGAATTGCAAAACAAGAACACACAAAGAGAAATATCATGCTACTTACTGCTTCAATTTAACAAGAAAAACAAATGCCTGTTTTTGGGAATTATATAAACCCTAATAATCATTCTCAATCTCAATGCACTGACATGCATGCCTTGATTCCCAGTAGTTAAGCTACCCACTTCAACCTGCTTAGTTTCTACCTTAGTAGAAAATAGGATTGAACATTGGCTACGGAAGCAGAACAATACTTAATTCCATTATTTTATAAAGAAAATGATCCCTCCATCACCAACAATTTCAGTTTAATTAACAAACCTTAAAAACAATCGTGGGTTTTCGTCATTAAAGTTTATAAAATAATACCTGAAATTCGTTCAAGTCCACATTGAGTGCTCCATCAAATCGAAGGGATGCCGTAATTGAAGAGACAATCTGGCCAATCATCCGATTCAAGTTACTATAGCTAGGTCTCTCAACTCCGAGATTTTTTTGGCATATGTCATAAATGGCTTCATTGTCGACTATAAAAGCGCAATCAGTGTGATCCATTGTAGTATGCGTTGTTAGTATTGAATTATAGGGCTCAACAACGGAAGTGGAAACCTACACAAAGAAAATTTGTATAAGAGGTTTATAATAATGTTAACAATTTAAGTTAAGAGTCGGGTTCGGGTAGTCTGAATTTTTTAGGTTTACGAGATTTTTTATTTCAGCTGCTAATTTAGTATTCGGAAAATAATTCAATTCATAACCCATAATAATTGTGAATGAGAATTTAATCATTTTAAATCTTATAGTTTATATCAAATAGTCCATGAACTTTGCGTCATTTTGCTGTCCAACCGACCTTAACCCTACTCATTTTTAGCCTTTCACTTTTAAAATTATATGTAAAGCTAAAGAGTTAACTACACAACTACGTGTATAGTGAAGGTCTAACAGACTGAAAAAGCTAAAGTCACGTAGGACTTTGTTGGCAAAGATATTTTTAGAACATCTATAAAGTTAAATCATTAATATTTAACTCTTTGATTTCTACTCACATGCATACAACAACTGATTCTGAGAATGATAAATTATCCTTCAAATCCAGCAACAATCTTCAATTTAAGCTTCACCTTTTATCAAAAGGCTTGAATAAGAAAGAAAATAGGTAATCATAATTATTCAACTCAAGACAACGACTACCACACATACTACAAACCTAATAAATAATGTTGAATCATTGAAACTGACATGTTTCTAAAAGTTTCAGATTTGTGGTAATTGAATTAGTCGAAACTTGTGACTTCATTTCTGTCATTAAATTCATAACCAAATATAATTAACAAAACATTTATCATGAGGGCTTCTTTAGTACCCTAACTTATATTATTTTATGTTAAGTTTGTGGCTAAACTTTTAGCCTCAAACCAGGGACAAGGAAAGCATGTTGTATTGTTGTGTATAATTCTCGGAATATCGAGATTTGATAATAGTTACTGTAAGGTTTCATGTACGTCAATTGATTACACAAACAATTTACAAGGATAATTAATAATTACAACTAGTTCCTGTTAGAAATTCAGAGTTCAAACTTGAGTGATAAATTGGAAACCTGGAAGAGTTTAGGAATTGTTTTAAACCAGTATTCTGGGAAAGTTGATGCTTTCTCCAAAACATTTAGAGCATTTTGAGTCTAGGAAGATTTTTGCTCATATTAAAATATATTTACAAGGAAGTTTGTAAATTAATATTCTAGAGTTAAGGTCATAGTATGGCTTCTGCGATGTTTTATTAGCTAAAATTTGATCGAGGGGGATCACTGTTTTTTAGAATTTGCTATTTGCTAGACGTTTTTGTTTTAGTCACTTGAGTAATTATTTTGAAGTTCTTACCTGCGGGGCTGGGTAAACGGAAAATTCCAATTTTGCTTTCTTTCCGTAATCAACAGCAAGTCGCTCCATCAACAAGGAAGTGAATCCTGTAAACATGTTTTTAGTTAAGGCAATTTACTCATAAGTTGTTATTTTATGCTTTTATGTGGTATCGGGTATCTTAGTTTAATGGAAACGTCTCTATGTTGTTGCCGTTGCATTAAATTTGTAATTAGCAGTTACTGACATGGATTTATTTCATAATCGCAAGACTTGCTTGTGGTTATTACTTTACAAGGAACATATTTGTTACAAATAAGTCAGAGGCGTAAAGTTTGAAAGGTTATCGAGTAATAACAAACAAATCTTTTTAGCCATTCAATTTTGTCTGTGTTGGTTTTTAAACTTGAAAAATATCGTAGGTTGTAAAACCTTAGAATGGAACATATCAAAACTAATGTTTCCTGTGGGATTCTAAATCATTAAACACTGCACGTATCTTACCCATTAAACGTAAATTCAATCAATTTCTCAACAAGACAAAAAAATAACCAAAATCAACTCATAAATGTATTTTTAGCCTTTTCTAATTCAATAGAATGAAACTTTGAACATTTACCATTCCTTATTAAAGCATTTATTGATCGAATGATTATAGTGAAAGAAACGCTATGTTGCTCTTCAATCTTTTTTAAGCTTACCAGAACCAGTTCCACCTCCAAAAGATCGGAAAATGAGAAATCCCTGGAGACCACTGCATTGATCAGATAACTTACGAATTCTGAAATGTCAGATACAAGATGAATTCTTACTTTTTCATTTCCAACCAAATTAAATTACATATCAGTCATTATTAAAGCCAAGGACGGAAAAATCGCCAGAGTAATATCTTGTAGCAAAAGTAATTGATGTGACATGTCTATTCGTATTATATTTCTTATTTTTTGTGTCGTCCTACACACAAGCATTTTCTTTATTAATAACATTAATAATACAGGCATGTATATCATAAGATGAGCTCTATATTACATGTTTATACACGAGGTTCACATAATTTACACGATCTTTAAATCCCATGGCGTTGTAAGCTATGGAACGGAAGCACTGTCATGTCACCAAGACTGTCAGTTGTATAGAAAAGGGATGTATTCCGTGTCATTGATATTATTACATGCCAAGAAAATACAAAAAGAAGAAATTAACCTGTCAATCACTTTGTCCACTATTTCCTTGCCACAAGTATAGTGTCCTCGTGCATAGTTATTGGCCTGCAAAATAAGAAATATCTTAGATACAATACAAGTAAACGAATGGTTATGATTAAAGTAATGAAGTTAGTGTCATTCAAAAGAAATTTTCAATTTTAAGAAACATTGTCTCTTTAGCTTAGAAATATGAAAGATAGCTTGGCCGGCATATATTTTCAGGGGTGCAGGTTGTGTTAAGTATACAAAAAGCAATAACGATCTTCGATCTTAATAAAAAATCAATGTTATTTACCGCATCTTCTTTTCCCGTAAGCATTTGTTCCGGATGAAATAACTTCCGATATGTACCTTGTTTAATCTCATCTGAAAGTTATCGGAAAGTAATAATCAATAAATATCAAGGTTGGCAAATAAATAAATCTTAACATATTTTCTGTCTTTGCATCTACTAGGATCAGCAGTAGTATTACCAGTTACCACTACAGAGTTAATATCTTACTAACTAAATAACCTAAACATGCCAACATTCCATCCTGAATTCTGAGAGAGATCCCTTTGTGATTAACCATAAACCTGCAAAATTTCCTGTAACATTTTACTTGCCGTGCCCCTATAACAAGATTTTACCTAACCACTCAACTGACAAGATAAAGTAAGAATGTGTGGTATCTTATTTTCTTTGAAGTTTCCAAACTTTTAATAGGTTCATGTTATTCTCCGTCTACAGCCCTTTTTGAGTTTAGGAAAAACAAGAGAAAAATGTCTTTTACTTATGAATATTATGAAATACTAAATAAACCTACACCACAACCAACCTACCTACCTACCTGTTTCATAATTTTGTAATCAATAACATTGCATTATATAGAACAAGCCAAATTAGTGTATAAAAGAATTAACAAAGATAGAAACCTCGGTTGCCAATGAATTGACAGTAGTTTTAAAAAAATACTAAATCAAGATTGTGCTGAAAAGTAATACTGTTAGGTGTTAGACTTATACAAAAGCATTTGCTAAAAATGGCACAAGGACAAGGAATCTTCTCATCTTCCCAATTTCTCTTTTTTCTCCACCATTCAATCAAGCTCATGTACTCGTAGACAAAAAAATAATTTCAAGAAGAGAAAGCACTCGATCTAATAATTTTGCTCTTTGAAAGTAGTTTTTGTCACGAGGGTGATACCGGTATTGATAAATCATAGGATAAATCTGTCTAATATGGGGATATAGTGAAAATTTGATATAGATAGATAATATTATGTTACAAGTTTACTTATGGTTTCTCTCTGTGGTAAATAATAGGAAAGCCAAATGCTATGGGGAATGGTTGATGTGGTGTGATGCAACTTCCTGTGATTCCTGTCTACGTCAGTGTCCCTTCTTATCTAAAAGCTTCTGGTCTACCAAGCAGCTAACATGAAGTCGGGTGGTAGTAATACAAGTAAGTACTATGATGATGATTTATGAAAGGAGAGGATGACTTGGATTAGAATTTATTGATATCATGCACTCAAACTGAAGGATAAGTTTAAGATTAGAATTGCGTACGATTTATGTATAAATTCAAAAAGACAGGATGATTTTCTCTATTGGGGAGTTTGCATTTGAAGATGAAATATTGCTTATGATTTGAAATGCCATAAAGTGGGTTTTGTATGAAGGTAAAGTTGTATGTTAAACTAGAATATCAATTTCAAATGTATACACTTACCAATGACACTTTCTTCCAAGTCGATGAATATTGCACGAGGAACATGTTTTCCAGCACTTGTTTCACTGAAAAATGTGTTGAATGAATCGTCTGCTACTCCAGGAGTTGTGTCTGAAGGCATTTCTCCATTTGGAAGGATTCCGTGTTCCAGACAGTATCTAGGATTAAAACAGGATGTTGTAGGTTGTTTCAAAAATTGGAAATATTTATGGTTTCAATAAGACGTTTGAAGGTTCTTTACTACTTACAATTCCCAACATGCATTTCCCATTTGCACGCCAGCCTGGCCGATATGGACAGAAATTACCTCTCGCTATTTTAAAAATAAATATTTTTTAAGCTTACAAAATAACACTTTTTTCCAAAATGAATTTAAAAATCTTACCATCTTCAGGCTCGGAAAAGTAACGATACCAAAACCTCAAAGAATTTGAAAGTTTAAATAAATCTAGGCTTTTAGAAGCCTTTTTCAAGAAAATATGCCGATATAAATAGGAAATCTTTGTAGGAGAAATTAATTGTGACACAAACTCACACTAATTGTCTCAGGATAACTGAGCAATTTAAATTTTAAGGAGTGGCCCAACCTCAACATAATTTAAGAATATTATTTTTCTATTACATTAACTCTACTAATCTAATCTTTGTGGTGCATGTGGTTAATTTACAGAAATATTTAAAAGGAAAACGGATACCTCAATTATGTTTTCCTTGTTATAATCAATAATTATAACTAGTTATAGCTTCTTACAAAGTAGCAATAGAAGAATCTACTTTATATCAATTGCAGAAACCAGTAAGTAAATATTCTATCACAAATCATCCTAAACTGACGGTAGTAGGAACAAAATTATCCAACTCGTCTATTCATAGACAGCAAAAGCAATATCATTGTTAGTATTATTATTATGGTTTGTTTTAGATCCAATGTTAAATTATAATTGCCGTCTAAAACCTTAAGACAAGATTAGTGTTATTAGCGTTTTGTAGTACTAATGAAGGCCATGGGATTTACACAAACGAGGAGCTGCATTATCTTTTAAGCCAATTTTCTATTAAATTTTTACCCAGACTCACTACTGTAATATTTGTGCTTATTTAATCAAAAACTCATTTTTATCCCTTTTTTAACCTCAAGACTCAAGAGGTTACTGTAGTAAGGTATGAAACATCCTAAAACAAACATTAGGATAGTAAAAAAAGTACACTAATTTTGTCGTGCATATACTCAAGGTCTTGCAATCTGATATTTTTTGAGTACTTAAAAATGGCACCATGCTTCACTTATTGTTAGTATACGAGAATAAGAGAGACGAGGTGAGTGTCGTCTTGCATCAGAGACTTTGAGTACCTCAATCAAGTAGATTACAAGTAAATTGCTGTAAGCTCTCCTTGATCTTTTCAGAGGTAATTGGACTTGCCTTTGAGGATAACCCAATGCATTTTCCTGCTTTGGGATGACATATTCACAGGCACACTTTGTATGTAACTATAATAATAGAATAAAATGGTCTTTATTTTGGTTATCTTTAAACCGTTGTAATTTGTAATTCTTAATCAGAAATAGATTGAGCCCTTTGTAGCTGTGGCCTACGGCAAATGTGAAACATCTCCATAAATCTTTTGTAACAAAGTGGTGCTTTTCTGTATTGTTTTATGCATAATAGATCGCCTGATTTGGAATCACGTTGCAAAATCAGGGTTAATTCCATTTTCTAAGGCTTGGTCTCAAAAGTATAAATCTATAGAAGTAAACAAAATCAATATGTGAATCATTGTTTCGCCGAACCAGTACTCAAAACATCTCCTCCTCCGTTTGTAACGCCTAGATACGCATCGGTTTGAATATTTTTCTTTAGTTTTATTCGTACGACGGAGGTTAGTGCGATGTAAGTAATTAACGAAGTACAAGAAACCTTTCAAGTGCACTTTTACGTGTGAGTGGGTGTCTGGGAAGAATGAATAAGTCAGGCCAGACTATTATTGGGCAACTCATATAAATGACAAAGCAACATAAGAATATTTATCCACGCTAAAGAGTTTTCATTTAAAAGATTCCACTAATTACATTACCAATTAAAATTCACATCGGGTTTCATAAAAGTTGAATTAGTTGATGAAGGAGTTGTACTTTTGTAAACAGTTACCCACTCGAGCTATTTTATTTAACACTAAAATATTTTATTAAGTGCAGGATAACGACGGAATAAATACCCTGAAATACTAGGTATCATGTTTTTACCAGACATAAAACAGTTTTATAACTCTAAGCATCGATCGACTCATTTCTCTAATTTCTTTTAAATCACATTTCGCTGAAGAACCATGTACACGGCTAATATTTAGAGATTAAGAGCAAGAGTTTTGTAGCATATTAGTTGAATTCTTTGCACAACTTTAAAAATTGTACAATTATGAAAGATAGCAACGTTTAAGGTTTTTAAACTGCATCAAGTTTCAATAAAAATGGTATATTTCAAGAGTTTTTCTCACACTTGCATAACTCATAAATTTTACATAATTTTAGGGAATTGGATCAAGTATGATTTAGAATTAAATTTGGTTCATTACACAAATTGCTATGAGTTTTTAGTTAGAAATTAGAATTCTACTGATTTTAAAATATAGAAAGTAGCAATAAAAGTATTTGTTTTAAAAAAGTTCGTTTCTCAATTGTACATTTTACACCTTGATAAAATTGTTCTATCACTCTATTAAGAGATTATTAATTTTTGTAATTAATTTTTTGATTTTTAAATAACATCATTGATTCGAAATTTTGTAAAATAAATCGTTCTGTCAATATTTTTTATTCAAAAATGTAAAAGCATCACCATTCCCATTTTATACAGTTTTAAAATATTATTCATGGCATTCTCCTACACTTGGTTGAGTTCGTTTGATTTAGAACCATGTTTAAGCAAATAATACCTAATTTGATTCGCTTTCAGAGACACTTTAAAATATTAAAGATTAAGCAGTATTTATCCCCATTGGCAATAAATCCGGGTAAAACAGGACAAATTCGGCTAGAAACGTTTATAAATCTAACCTCTTATCTTGCCTCATAAACCAAACAGAAACTTCTCAAGTTTACTCTACCTACAATTTCATAAACTACACAATAACTGTTTTACGAATATTTTGTAATTTCCACACATGTTTTAAATGTCAATTAACTTTAATCAAAATGAAGGAATACTGGGAAAATTCTATTATAGATTTAACTTTAAACCCACACACAAAAATACATAATAGATCAATCATCATCATATTTCGTCTGGTTTGAATTTTATTTGATAAAAACAATGATTTGTCTAAAATTATGGTTCTACAGTATATGGAAAACGTCAGAAGCAATTCTATAAAATATAACAAGCAAAGGAGACAATAACAATAATAACATTAAAGATTTTTTGTCTGATAATTTATAGAAATGAATTCTTAATACCAATTAATAAGCAAAGAAAAATTTTCAAGATTAAAAAAATAAATAAATAATTTCAGCCGTCAACAAAAACTTTTTTCTTAGAAAACTAACAAGATCAACATTCAACAAATGTTGGTTTGCTTAAGATTGAATTTAGAAGTAATCATCTTTTTCAGAGTTTTTCACAGACTGAAATAATAGAAGTTCAAAAATAACTCTGTATTTAGCCCTTTATTTTATCTCATTATACATTCCTATCTATTTAGAAATATTTTTTTTAAATTTTGTCCACCACTTTCCTGCAAACCATGAACATGATGTTGCGTGCAGGGTTTAAAAAATTATCAACAGAACGAGATTGAAAAAATGTAACTAAAGCTGTTAACTAACACAATGAACCGGGTCAAGATAACCCGAATAGTTTTCTTTGTTAAAAATTATATGTTGCAGCGAATATGCCGACCTCAGTATAAGTATATGTTGGGACAGACGAGTCGACAATTCCAATGCCTGATGCTGTATCAAAAAAACCTCATTGATAACTCTTGTAGCGTTCTTTCTTGCTCTTTTAGTGACTTTATGTCCTTCTTTTTAAATGTTTTCATTTCTTTATTCTCCTTTCATTTCTAATGCTTTTAACTACAAAGCTTTTATCGGATTACACAACATAGTGTTTATCACTCTGTGATAAATCCGGTTAAAGCCTATTCGTCTTTTGTTTTGCTTGTTAAATTCCATTAAATTAGAAAAGATTTAGCAACACATTAGTCCTAAAAGGTTTTAGCTTGCCCTTAGTTATATCAATGCAGACTTTTAATTTAATCCAGATTAATTAAGAGTATTGTTCTCAGACTCCATATAATACATACGCATGCCTGCCTGCAGAGAAAGCTAAACACTCGGGAAAAGTTTGAAAAAAAACAAAGGGACAACTGCTGTATTATATATAAGTATATAAAGAAAGTTGCATGATCAGTCTTATTCTTATTTAGCTATTTCCTGTGTACCTGCGGGCGATAATGATATGAGTTTTTAAGAACAATATACGTCTAATATTTTTAAAAACCTGTGAGAATTGTCTCAAGGCTGATTCATTTTGTGCTCGTGCAGTTACCAAGTATTTTAGAAAAAATATATGAAAAGTGAAAAATATATGAAAAATTCTTTGATGGTTGAAAACTGCATATTCGAGCATCCACTTCCTTGTGAAAATGTATCAAAATCTCTTTTCCTCTCGTCAAGAAAGAAAGGTTTCTTCTAGTGCTGCAACGCAAACATCTTGTCTTTGTATTTCAGAATCAGGCCATGGTCCTTTCACCGTATTAACCAACTTGAAAATAAAATACAAATAAGCACAAGTCAAACTTAAGTAAAAAGTTAAAGGAGATACCAAAGATAGTCTTTAGTTGTACATCCTTCTAGACAGTTGCCTTGTAGGTAATAAGGTAATTAATGTTATTAGATGCAAAATCAACAAAGTATATTTTTGTGTTGGTGTCCAATTTGTATATGCGTACTTTATATGTCTTCGAAACTAGAGTACCGTATGAATTAACGCACCTACTCAATTACCGAAATTAGTCTTATCTTTCACTTTGAATCCACCCATTTCTAAAAATAAGTAGTAGTTGCACCAAGTTGCACCTATCCTGTCAATTTGGAAAATACCTTAAAGCATTCTTCACTGTCAACTAAATCAAACCATGCGCTTCATGCAAAATTAGGCTGAAAGTGTCACACATATGGTATTGGCATTTATCATCTACTTAATTTGTACGTCTTAACACGAGGTTAATGATGACAACAAAAATAATCCTACGTACACCTTCTGAACATTTAAAGATCAATAATGATGTTGATAGAATTGGTACGTGTCAACTTAGGTAATATGATTTTAAAATGTGACATCTGTTTCTTAAACGAGTTTCTGTATATCAGCCTAATAGTTACTTATATTATTACTTCAACCTAGATTTAGATTAGATGATATCTTCCTTAGATACTTACAGGAGTAACAGGAGACATTTCATTTGTTTGCTTTTTTGTATTTCATTACATGCATTTCCTGGTTGGCAAAGTTTGAGTATAAATAAGCAAGACATACTTTTATTCACTCGGATAACACCACCCGTTTCCGCTAATTTAACACAGAAACTGAGTTTCTGGTAATAATTGGGCTATTAAAATAAAAAAAACATCTAAGTTCCACCAAAAGAACAAAGAAGACAGTTTGAAAAAACATATTCTATAAGCATTTTACTCACAAGTACCAAAAATTTCTTGCAAACTCTGGCAAGAGTTACTAAACGACAATTTTTTTCAATAGTCTCCAGAAAAAAGTCTCAAGTTTTTTAGCTGCTATAAATTTAATCAGATTACAACTTTCTACCCTCAGAGGCGACTTTTCAAGCACAAAAAGTGCCCTGTTAAATTTTCACAATGACATCTCCCTCAGATCTCTAAGATTTTTTTAGACTTGTATGCACAATTGCACATGCATTTTTGATACCGACTGAATAAATACCATGAGAAATTTTGTTTGCAAAGAAATTCTTTTGGGTTTGCTCCTTTTGTAATTCGCAAGTGCAGGGTTACTCATTCCTTTGGAAAATGAAATGCGACAGACTATACAACTTATTTATGTAAATTCGTTCTGTATAAATGTTTCTATTATACTTTTTTGCTCAAGTTAAGCTTTGAGTTTGAGATTATAAAGCCAAAATCCACTCCAATTGTCATCCCCAAGTTTTATTTTCCTTATACCACTAGGGTAAAAATAAGCAAAGTCTTGGAGGTAAAACATACGAAGAAAGCACTTTAAGTGTTGGCTAATATTATCACCCCAAGTAAGGTTTATTTTGTTATTTTGTTGATGACTTGTATGAACTCTAGAAAATTCTAATCCTTTGAGTAGTTTATTTTTATTTGAAGATAAAGAAACCGAAGGCTTTTTGAATACGACTGAATTCAGAGTTTTAAACGAACCTCAGAAGAAAGTTTTTCTGTAAATAAAAGCAATGTGAGCTCATTTCTTGTTTTGTTCATTTGTTTTCTCTCTGATTGCTTGGAATTTTGTTTTGGTATTTTCTCCATGATCCGTGTCCCCTAGGGTCCCTTGAGGCAGTTGTGTGAGACTCATTCTTATTCTTGGAGGTAAACAGTACCATATCATTTCCTATATGAATGCGTATTATTATATTAGGCAATCCTTATCTGTATCTACCATTGATAACCTTTAGTTACTACTTACTGCCTATGGACGATATAACATATTTACTGTGTATATCTGCAAACCCTTGCATGTTTTTGGGAATTATTATATCATACACTTGTTTTTTACATATAGTTATATATCGGATCAGCCATATATCATAAAAAATGACATTCAACAAGAATCGAAGAAAGCAAGTCAAGTTTTGAAAGTATATCAATGAACTTTGGCTTAGTACGTGTGAGCTTTGATTTAGAGTAAACAAATAAGGATTGATCGGATAAAGGAAAGAGCTCTCTGGATTTAAGGTAACTGATCTCAAACAATGTAAAGAAACAAGAAACATGATATTTCAAAATGTCAGTTAGAAAAGTTGATATGCACATGCTTACTGTATGATATTAGATTCTTAGGTCAATGTCAGTCAGTTTGTCTCATCTCCTTCAAATACAATTTTTATTACAATTTTGTTTGAAGTGATTGATGCTTAATGCTTTTCATACATCTAAAATCTATTTTGAGACTAAAATGCTTAGATTACAGAATATTGAGTTATACGTTCCAATATATTATTTTTGATTGAAGTGCACCTTATGTTGCATTAGGTCACAAGCTCTTAAAGAAATAGAAATGAGAATGTTTTTTAGACAGTTTTGTACGAAATATTGGAAATGTTAAAAGAGGATGAGTAATCTCAGTTATTTTTTAAAAGTTAATCTCTTGAATGAGCTTATTAATCTGTTAACTTCCAACTTAATTAAGGCAGCTTGCTCTCGTTAAACAGTCATTAATTCAGTTTCCATCAAATTCAACTCAGCTCTTCATCCATCACCTATACACACCTACCTTTTTTAAACCATCCTAATCATCATCATTATCCTTCAAGAAGCCTACATCAGCAAAATCGAAGCAAAATTAAAGCAGTATCATCTTGCCTCATACTCTTCCAGATCCAGAATGAAAACCTACTAAAATAAATGAAGAGATTGGCTTGGTCTAACGAGTGGTATGTAGCGTTAGAAGCGTCAGTAGTAATAGAACTCACACCACCGTTTACTCTACTAAAGAACATGAACTACAAGGAGAAGGCTCAGTTTGCTCGAGTCTGCCTTGCAGAACAGATATCATGGTATATTCACTCCCTCTCACTCTCTTTATCCTGAATCCAAAAAGCTTTAAAATCTTTACACTACAACTTACTTAAAAACCTATACAACAAGTCAATATAAAAGAAATCTAAAATTAAACCCCAGAAAACTTTACTACTTTCCGTATTTTCAGCTGTAAAATTTTATATGTCTTAAACTCTCCTAGTTAAGATTTCTCCTCAAGCATCAATCTACCTATTAATCTATTTCGAAAGATAAAAATAAAATCTCTCAATTTCCTTTCCCTTGCTTTCTCCAAAAAAACCATAAATCTTGTAATCAGACAAGAAGTAGGTTGTCCGTACCTTTATCCTGTACCAAGTTGAACTTAATAAAAATTTATTGTCTCTTTTTCCTTCTCAGGCACATTATTCTTATTAGTGTCAAAATCCTAATCGAAAACCAGTCTATCATTATCCATTTTATAGCTTATAAAATTCTTAATAGCATCTCCTGAACATTCTTTTCCCTACATCATTAACTAAGGTAAAAGCTCTTAGAGAGAAAGTAGTTTCTCACTTTTCCCATTGCACACACAAAGAAAAGTCTTTCCTTTCTTCCCTTTGTATCAAAATATAGACTCCAAAAAGTCCCAAGATTTTAGAAGCACATCAGAAAACAAATAAAAAAAGTAAAATTGAATTAAAAATCGAACACTAAAGTAAGTAAAGACATTAAAACCGAAGACGTTAGTTACCACAAGAAACAAACTTACAGTCAGTAAAATCCAGTTCCATCTTTTATTGAAAGCGGCAGTAGTAGGGATCCAACTAAGGTCAGCAATTCACAAACAATTGCTTCGTACTAGTCAACCTAAATCCGACCAAAGTGGCCCATATTGGTGGTGGCTACCCCTTGAAGTTTTCATTACTTGAAATTCCTCAGCAGTAGGAGCTTTCACCCTTCTTCCCGACTATTCCAAGTTTCACTGAACCCTTGTACTTTGGTGTGCTCTACATCGGGTAAAAAGAGACTTAAGCTTGACTAACATTTGTCATTTTGTGGTGGATGAAAAAAGCCAACTAAAACTAAAAGTAAAGTACATTTTCCACTTTGGCTAGTCTTTTTCTCTCAATGAATCTTCTTCGTGGTTGTGTCATGTACTTTTATAAAAAGTATGAAAATAGCACCAAGCCAAAAGTTAAAGACTAAGAGAAAAACTGCTTTTGTAGCATCAGACTACTCTGCACTGTGTTTCCTTCACTGGATCAATTTTATCTCCAGAGTGCACTTGGTGATTTAATATAAAAGAAAGAGCCCTACATTGTTTACTAGTAGTAGGGACGAATTTTTTTACAAACATTCCTGATTCTTCCGTCTTAACAATATAAACCAAATAGCCGTGCTATTATTATTATTATTGTTTGTTCATTCTCATACCACCGAAACCAAAGGAAACTAAAATAGTTGTATATCCGTGGTAAAAATGATGATATGCCTTTACCTCCAACAAATGTATAAAATTTCACCCGAAAGCCCTACTACGTCCGGCTTATTGTCATCCTCATAAGAAAGAATAAGGAGAAAATACTACTACGAATACAACCACCACCACCGTCAACCTTAATAGCATTAGCTACCCTGGACAAAACATCTTGAAAGAGAAAAAGAGAAAGTCAGCAGGATCAACACTATAGAGTAATAATAGTAGTAGTGCCAACAGTGCGTGCTACTTGTTTCCCTTGACTTAGATAACAAAGACAAATTCTTGTGATTTTTACCCTGTTGGGTGTTTATCATTCCATAAAAGATAAAGATTATTTTATTCCAAGTCGAACTGAATGATCCTGTTTTCTCAAGAAGAACTTCCTGACTTTCCATTTCATCTATTTCTCAAGCTAAGCTATTGTAAGTCATTACTATTATTATTATAGAATACACACCATGTACTCTGATATTGTGACTGAGACTGATCTTTGAGTACAGTGCAGCTGACCAAAGAGAAATTCAGTTATTATAAAAGTCTTTCTTCACTTTGTTAGCCCTTAGAACTCTGAACCTTTGGAGTGTGTATCTGACTCAAACTGTATAGAAGAAACTTTATGTAATCTGGCAAATTGAACATCTTCTCAACCTCAATTCTCAAAGAGGAGGCGAGGCGAGACTTGAGGCAAAAAATTTCTAAGCCACAACTGGTCAAACTTCAAGAAGAAGGGATCACCTTCAACCTACTTCTTGAAACAGATTGAGTTTTTGTGGTAAGTAACTTTCACTGGCATCAGAGTTTTCTTCTCTTTTTCTTCTGTGTTTATTTTGCTTTATTGCGTTTAATTTTTAATGTAAATAATTAAATAAATCCCTGGGATATTGTTATTTCTTTAATATTTAACTTCGTTTCCTCAAATGTGTTTTTTTTATGTAAGCGAACTTTGCATTTCATTGAATTTCTTTCTGCACAAATTCAGTTCAAATGTCAATGTTAAATTACTTAAGTT
>JAQGAA010000982.1:0-18005 GCA_034696425.1 Isotoma viridis | reverse complement strand
ACGTGGTATCAATTTAAATATTTATATCGTAATTATTAATTATACTTATTTTGCTCTACCATTTTAATAAGACACTGTGAGCTAAGCTTTAGACTGTATTAGAAACTATTCGCTTGGAAGTTGAAAGGGTTGTGTTTTTTATCTCAACTGAAAATCACCCCTTCGTTTCGGAACAAGAAAAGGTAACATGCGTATTATGAGTAATAACACAAACGAGTTTAAGTAGTACATATGTTAAATTAAAAGGTTAAAAACGTTAGGAATTCATAATTCTGTACATCATGCCTTGACAGTGTGTGCATTAAGCATATTATTTTAGTTTTGGAACCACTTCCTCTATAGTATGGCCCACAAAAAAAATGTTGGTTCGAACCTATCTTATCTGCTTTCAGAACTGAGCTTCACTTTACTAATTACTTAAGCACACAAATCATTGCAAAATTATAATTGTATTACTATACTGAAATGCCCGTAACTAAAGGTGTGATGGAAGTTGCGTGTTTATGAGTTTACTATTAAGTTGCTGTTAGGATGAATTTATTAATTAATTACGCAAAAGTACGACTGGCGTTTTATGTTACAAAGTAATAGCAATCAGTGTCTTATTAAAATGGTAGAGCAAAATAAGTATAATTAATAATTACGATATAAATATTTAAATTGATACCACGTAGACAGACAATTGAGTATAACAAAATCGACAGAGTACAAATCTGGAAGCCAAAACATGTATTAATTTGCATGATGTATCGAAAACACTAAGTTAGAAATCCAATTGTTCAAACTATGAGTAGAATAGTAGTTGAGACAAAGATAACTTAAACGTTCTGATTTACATCTGAAATTGGTCAAGTATAACAAAATAGCCTGAAGTAAGGTAAATAAGTCAAAAGCTCTGAATATAATTAAAGTAACATAATGATTTGCATGAATTTTTATCGGAGATTGAGAATAAATTTAAGTCAGTTCATTTTATCATACAACTCCTCGAAAACTACCTTGAACTCGAACTGCAATAAATATGGATGGCGGATTGCAGACAATGTAGAATGTAGAGTCATTCTCCTATGGAGTTGGTAAAAAGAAGGCGACCATGCAGGCTCCTTGGCAAGTTCCAAAAGCGCTATTACAAGCAATGATCGCTGCAGGGGTTCCAACTCCAGCGGTCACCGTTCCAAAAACGGCTCCAGCCGCTGCATAGCACGCTACAACAACTGCGGCGCAGCCAGCGTAGCAAATTCCAGACGCTCCTGGGCCAGCACTCACGCCCCCAATTAATCCCATAATGGAAAAGATGACAAGACTTAGTCCAATATTTCGAAACATCTTTGATGAATTAGGTTAGCTACAATTTTCAATAAAGTTCAAAGTATTTTTTCAGTAAATTGTAAAAAGGATTAGTCTAATAGTTAAAAAGAGAATAGGAAACTTAAATGACAAAATATTCTTACGTTTTTGGATCAAGGTCAGTTGTTCTCAAATAGAGGATATCGTCAGTTTTAAGTTAAAGAATCTGGAATAAAGTTTCAAAGTTGTACAAGACTGATCATTTAGCAATAAAACTAGGATTAGATCATTCTATTTTTCATTATTCTTACGTACCTTTTGTCACGGATAGAGAACACCAGGAATAATTACTTGGATAATAGCTCTTTGTGATTTTTCCTTTGACGTTAAGTCACCTCCTGGTTTGACGTCTTGACTGCAACTGATTTTAAAATCCAACATATAAGCTGATTTATAACAATTCTTAGTGAGCCATCGCATACACTTCTTTTCTTAAAAAATTCTTTTTCAAGCTAATAACGTATTTTAATTCTCTCCCAACTTGCAACTAAATAGGTGTGTTGGAATAATTGTTTTGCATATGTGGATTCGTTTACCTGGGATTTGAATGAAATTCCTTCTGTCTTTAATAATAGATATTGGCTAGGGAATGAAAGCTAAATGTTAATTCTTTTATCCACAAATTACTTGACTTTCATGCATTTCATTTTTCAATTATCCATCTTCGTGTCGACCAATTTTCATGTCTATTTACATTTTCCGTTAGTATCTGTCATCGGATCATTTACCTTCAACAAAATCATACCTTTGTATAGTGAAAAAGCAATTGAGTCATCTATCTCATTAAAAAAATTCAGATTGATATACTTGATTTGCATAGGCATATTTTTTAAAGCTAGTTAGTTTGGTCTCATGAAAAAACAAAATTTTAAACAGTAAATCAAATGATTCCTTGAGACTACAAATTTTAAGACATTTTTGTTTTTAGTTTAAGTAAAAATTGAATTTGTACTTTTTTGGCAAAAGCCTGTGCAATTTGACATGACATTTACAATTACTGGGAGCTAAGTTATAATTCTTAGTAGATTTAAAAGCTCATGAAACATTTAGTTTAATAGGAGCATAGAAAGTTCCAAATAAAACTCATTGAGAATGAAATACAATGGTATATGAAGTTGGAGACAGAAGTAATAGACAGAGCAAAGCTTTCCCTTCGTCTGAGCAGATTGTGTATTCAAAGTCAATTAAGCTTGTAAACGGCTTTGTATGCTTCATTGGTCATTTCCCCCATGGCTTTATTCAACATCTTATACAACTTTTACGAACTGCCTAACTCTTTTTATATAAATTCACTGATTCTTGTCTAAAGGTACTATTACAGATTTATATAAAGACCAACATTACTGGTTGAGATGCATTTCCCCTTAAGCTAGTCTACTCACTACTCACATATTATAAGCTGAGTCAACTTTCTTCACAAATTGAACTTTCTTTTTCAATTATCCTTTTACAATTGAATATATGATATCTATGATTTTTTTTACTATGAATTGGATTGAATTGCATGCTTCTATTCTGTATTTAGAAGAATCACTGAAAAATAAACTTTGACCGAATTTAAGTGATTACTTGCATCTTTTGATGGGTTTTCTAGAAAAATTCAGCCTAATTTTTAATAAAGTTAGATATGTTAGTAATAGGTAGAAAAATACCAATTTTATTTTAATAGGAATTAGCATGTAGTGAAGTTACTTATCTGGTCTTGAGATTATGGAAATTACTTACTATTCCTTAATCTATTTGTCTATCATTATGTTAAAATGTTGCCTTTCGTTGCGTTACAGAGTAGAGATCATTGTACGATTATAAATTACGAAGCACATCGTGTATTGGAGGACTTCACCATGTATATAAATGTATTTATATTTATACCGAATGGTTATACTGAATACGTTAAAAGATTAAGTTAAAGCACACTGCCTTATATCAGAGATGATTGTCTGTATGGATTTTGTACTTCGAATAACATATAATTTTCAACAATTGAGTAAAGTTAACTAGATAACATTAAGGATTGCACTTGATTGTTAATTATTGAACTCAAGTCTCTTGGTTGGTAGTTTCCTAGTTTCAAAAGCAATGCATCTTCAGTTTTTCAATTTCTCAGCAAGAGAGGCTGCATGTACTTGGGCAGACATAAAAAAATAAAAAAATAAGTATCAAATGTATTAAGGGTAGAATACATTAAAAAAATTAAATAAAATAAAAAAAAAGGTTTCCAAAGCTTTTAAAAAAGCATTACTTTGAATATCTATACGTCTGCGACAGTTCTTATGTCCTCAAGGTCATGATATTATTTGGAAAACTAGCCTATTATTCTAACCAATCTGAATTTTAAACAAGCAAAAAATTTCACTTCGTAGTTTTGTGAAATATCTTAAAGAAATCTTTCATCATGGCTGACTACGGTGTTACTTATGGTTTTACAATAAAAAACAAACCCAAACTAGTATTTCAAAGACGTTTTTATAAGATGACAAAAACTGATGATACAGGAGCACAATATTGGCTTTGTATTAATCAAGGCTGCAAAGGAAGTCTACGTTTAGATCCAGATGGCAAGCCCACCGTTTTAAAAGATCACAATGAAACGGAGACGCTGTCAGACATGGAGTGAGTTGTAATTTTTTGTACTAATAAATGGAAATAACAAATGAAGCGTTTAAATACAGAGATGTCTGAAATGTTTAAATAAGATTTAAATGTTATTTTTTAAATGTAACGCAGATATGAATTAGAGATGGCTAAAGACAGATTGAAGACACTAACTATGAACAATCCAGATTGGAGCGCCGCGCAGCTTGTTCAATCCTTAATTGAAAGTGTTAACCCATTATTCAGAGCTGCGCTTCCTTTAAAATCATCGATGATAACCAACGTCAGACGTTGGAGGCAACCAAAAATTGTTAAGACTTCAAATACCCAAGATGATATCATAAAACCCAGTGATGAAGTTGATGACAATGATGGAAAGAGCGACAAGCAAGCACTTGAGCATTTTGAGTGTCCAAAAGTTAGAAAAATCTACTTTATTCTTTATTTAATGTTTTTGATATTTTTCAATATTCTTTAGCTTTATCAGAATTCTATTTACTATTTTATTCATAGAAACTGAAGGGAACCCCAAAGCAAAAACGTAAAGTGTCAAAGCCTATTGAAAGTAAAACGACGGAAAATGACTGTAATAACGGCAGGGATGAAAATGCTCCAGTTTGGACCGTTACCGTACGGAATGATTACTTGGTGGCTGGAGGTTCACTAAAATCTAAGGTGAATGGTTTGACCAAAGTTCATCAACCACGTACTAAACTAATTGCCTTCAACCAAAAAAGAAAACGCAATTCATCAGATACGGAGAATGACATCTTACATATTTTGAAACCAAATAACCAAATCTACAAAAAAAGGTCGAAAATATGTTACAATAACATGAGTAAAATGGAGGAGTCCGAAATGTAATGGTAAATATTTCGGTATTGTGATAATTTGTGATAGTGATAATAATGAAATTGATACCTAATACTAATACCTTGTGGTGGTATTGTGTAATTTATTTGTTATTTTGTTCATTTTAATTTAACATTTATCCTTATTGATTGGAGCCTGTTGTAAAATGTTATGAATGTTTCTTAATTGTCCTGTAAAATGAGCAGAGAATAAATTCTGTTTGTCAAGTTTTATCTACTAATTTAAAGACTTCATTTATTCAGTTTCATTATTATTAGACTTACCACCATTCTAACAGTGCAATATCCAAATAATTTAATCTTATTAGCAGTATCATTATCAACGATTTAATAATGCCCTAATATGCTTTCATATTGTAAGACTACTTAGACTACTCATAATATCATATTGTAATATTATAGCCTATAGTGTTCTGACGACTTCACAAGGTTAGAGTGATTGAATACTCATTTTGATACAATAATTCGTCATCAGTAATCATTAAGAATTCTTTAAGCTGAATCCACCCATACTTAAAAAAACCTGTCATGTTTTTTGCTACTAAAGAGACAGGAGACTGGAGAGTCAAATTAGCAATAATTTAATAAAATATTTCTTTTCTTTACGAATGAATTCTGAAGATAAGAAACAACTTAATGTCTCAATCTAAGAATTCAGGTGACAGTTACTCTTTGCTAATAGCTTTACAAAGGTCAATCTACTATTTTATGTTGAACAGTATCTAGAATTTAATGCAAAGTAAAATCACTTTCATGAGTTAAGTTAGACTGCAGTATTGTTTTCTATCTACATTTACTTCTTTTATTACAACATAAAGCTAAAACTTCGAGATGACATTGTCAAACAATAATACAAAATTTCGTGAGTGACAATGATGTAATGAGATTGATAAAATAACTAAGATTCCTTTCTTCCCTTGACAAAACGCTGTCGTTTATATCACTCCGGCTATTTTAGATTTGGCTGACGGAGATTGAACATCATCATCATATCACATCGTAATCAGCAACCAAGTGGAAATATGAAGATACTAAAATACTAAAGCAAAGCGTATAGGTTTTTTTTTCCTCTGTAAGTCCAACAAATCACATAACATATGAGAGAACAAGATGAGATGTCTTTTCCAGTGTGTCCAACAACCAAGAACTTCATCTCTTTTGAAAAGAAGGTATCCATGTCATATCCAATTCCCCGTATCATAATATAATATATAATTATTACCTTTTACTGCAGAAGGCAGACGGGGCTTTTGGTATGCCAGTAGGAAGAAAGACATCGAACCTCGAAGCACAGTCAGTTTCCAAGAGATAAGGCTAAGAATTCTTGGTTACTGCCAAAGCCTGCAGTTTGCACTAACAGGGCCAAAAAGCCAACTCATCAATGTATTATTATTATGTGGATGTATGGAATGGAAGATGGCTAAGTAGAATATAAAAAGAGAAAGGCAAAGGTCCAGCTGAAAAATATTAAGTTTGTTGGGGTTCGGTTGGGGTCCCTAGAAAAAAACCCTCATACTCATGCACGTTTTTAGCTTTTTCGGTTTTTTAGTTCTATAGAAAGTAACAAATACCTCCAAGTACAACATAGAGTACTTTCTATCTCCTTTCAACTGCTAAAAGTGTTGGGTATAAAAAATTAATCGGATGTCTTGGAAAACACAATAAGTTGACATTATGAGGTGAACCTTTTTCCTTTAAAAAAATTGCTTGGGTGGACACAATCTACTCTTGAGATATAGTCTAAAAAAAGCCCAAATCCCATTCTTATATACAAGTTTCCAAGCAGAGGTTGGAAAAGTGACCACTTTACCCACTACTAAAGAGGACAGTGGTAAATCTTTGATGAATTTGTAAAGTCAGTCATCCCTAAGATGACAGTAATTTTGTTTCACTTTGTGGTAAAAAAACGGTAAGAATATTTCTCTCTTGGAAACATATACTTGGCACGAGAGCCTGTAATGGCAGTTTAAAAATTTAAAGTGTATTTTTCTCTCAGGTTTTGCTTTTAAGAAGGGCATTTATGAGTACATAGGGTATTTTGCTTTGCGGGGTTGGTGATGCGGGTAATGTTTTGTTATAGGGTTGAGTATACTCAGAGTTTTTCTTACAAATTGTAGGAGTCACTTCTTGTCACTTTATTTAATTTAAGTAATTACTAACTACGTAAGAAATTACTGGTTACAATAGAAGCATTGTGTATATGCACCTGGCACTAAAATTACTTTTTTTGACAGAAATTTAGGAAGTTATATGGTGTAAAGAGGTTGTTCAGTGTTATCGTAAAGGAATGAGTTTGTAATTGGTTTTGTACTACTAAATATTTCTGAAGGGAAATTGCAAGCACGTTATAATTTTCAACATTGGGATAACCTAGTTCTATCATTGAATAATAAAACAAGCACACTTGTTAATCACCAAGAACCCTGCAATTTCGTACTCGTAAAAGCCAACTTAGTTGACTTTTTTATGTATTCTGAAAACCACACGATGTCTTTGTTCAAGTTGTACTAGATTGGAAAGTTGGAATTGAAATAGATTTTTATAGTTGTACATTTTCTTCTAGGGTGGGGTAAATGGTCCTATTTGCAGTAGTAGGTTTGCATAAAATAAAATTTGTTGAATTTGCTGGCTTCTTAATTGCTTTATAACGGGTTGGCTGAATATTTTTGCAAATTGTTTTGTTATGCAAATTCTTTCTTTGTGTTAAATCAAGAATCATTTAGACTTTTAATGTGTTGGAGGTTGCTGGTAGGACTATGTGTTTTGTTGTGTAGGGCAAAATGAATAAAATAAAATTTGAGAAAGACAACTATTGATTTTTTATTTAAGGGAACCATCAATAACGCAAGAAACCCTGTTAGCTTTGTATCCATATTTTTTGGGAGCACGGTCCACCGGATTTTATTTTTCGTCGTTCTTTTCAGTATTTGACAAGTTTATCAGTTGTATTACCAACAATAATACCCATTTTCTAACTACCTACTCGAAATAGCTTTCAGTACTTTTGGGGGTTAAATACCTACAGGGGGTAGGGGGTAACCGTATTGGGTCTCTACTCTTAAAAGTTGTATTTGACTCCAAATTCAATGAACTATTTCTAAAACTTTGCTCCAGATTTTCCCAACACTGGACAAAGTGTCATGTCAAGATGGTTGCATAAGCCTTGTTAAAATCTTAAATATTTTTGAGAAACTCAAAAAAGGTCAGAAAAACTTACGGACACTGTTCACCCTAATTCTACTAGTCCTGACACTTACAAACTCATTCTAGCATCTCAACACGCCTTCCTCCACAAACAAGCATCCAACGCTCTTAAGTATAATAATGAAATTTAATTTTGTTACCTTTCGTCACAATCTTGAAGAAATATCTTATCCGGATATACATATAGTAAACATAATACACCCGATACTATATAGCTAATCAAGAATGAAATGTTTATGAAATGAGTTGGTGTAAATTGATCTTACAAAGACGGAAATAGCCGTCTTCAGACTCTCAACTGCAATTTCATTTCCTTCCTTTCTCTCTTTTCTTCCTTGTACACTCAAAGATTTCTTCCTGAATGAGAAGTTCACAGTCAAATATGCATTCATACTTATGCTCTCTCCCAAGTCTCAACATACTCTATAAAACTATTTAGCTTTAATGCGTTGATTCAGAAATGAATGCATGCAATTGTTCAAGATCTTTCCAGACGTATTGTATTTATTTATTTCTATTCATAAGCGTGTGTATGCATTGATATACAAACAAACTTTCTCTATACAACTGCTGCTAGGTCAAGGAAGGTGAAGATGAAACAGTTTCGTGACCAGAGTTAAACAAATACGATTCACTAAAATCTTTACTAAGAAAAAGTGAATCTCTGCCAGGTTTGAAGGCCAGAGAAAAGGGAAAAGTCTTTAGCCTAAAAAGATCACTGTGAAATTCTTTTGAAACTTTGCTTGCTTTCTTTACTCCAAAAGGGTGTCTAAATTTTTATACGAATTTTGAATACCTTTTAACAATTACTTTGAAATTTCAAAAATTTTCCCAGGAGTACAAATATTTTTGAAGGAACAAGTTAATAAAGGCACACACATATTAAATGCGAAGAGACGATGATGACAATGGTAAATGTTATTCATTCTATTAGAACTACATCTGAATAGGAGTTACATACAAGGAAATCCAAAAGTTACGTAAATTATCCCAAAAAGTCTTAAGGATTTGACTAGTGATGTTATTACATTCGATCTATTCCTCATTCAAAGAGAAATAAGACAAGTTGTTCTTTCTTGGGATGAGTAACCCCAACCCCTACGTTCCTATTAAACTGCTACTTCCTACTCCAAAGACTTTGTTCACTTTAACTCTTGACTATTATCAAACATGAAGTATCATTCGTAGATATGGACTCCTCTCTATAAAAAGTCTCCATATTATTATATATAAAACTCAAACTGAAGAGACTAATGAATGCAAGCTGGAAACGACAATAAATTTTACAAGAGCTAAGTAATGAAAATTCCTCTTGGATACACATTTTAATAGAAAGACTCTCTCTCTCTCTCTCCATCCTCCATTCTCCACGGCTTTCTCAACTCTTCAATGAATTATACATCTCTCCACTTGCATTCCTATATACATGGTATTTTATTATATGAGTTTATACTTTGTGTTTGTGATGAGTCCAAAAATAACATTATTTAGCGTATTTTCATCTTTCTTCCTTGTATGGATTCAAAAATTCAATAAAATAGCCCTTGAATTTATGTTACACGTGGTATGCGTGTCCAGCATAGCCTCGATGTAGAGGTCAAACTATAATGAGTTATTCTAGGCCAAATGCTTGTATCTCGGTCTTGTTCCTCAACTCTTGATCCCAACGGTCAAGTATGGTAAGGAGGCAGGATAGAATTTCACTTATGTGATCGTCTACTATGCTGGAGCCATGTCAGAAAAAGTTAGCCAATTTGTTTACGATTAATGTAAAAATTAGATTGCTGTCTTATGTCCGTATATTTTGTAAAATCAGATCCTTTTATTTTCAAAAGAATATTATTCCAACCTTAGAAGACCAAGTGTTTACTTATAAAAAGTAAATAAGGATGAATTTTATTTTAGTCATTAAAACCTAATTTCTTTCTAGACTAAGTTGTTTAAATAATCTTTTTGAGAATAAGGTGACATAGCGGTTGAGTAGAGTAAAACATTAAGTCAGAAGAACCAAGATTTCTTAAAAATGTTTTCAAAGGAGTTCTAGTTTAAAGTAAATATTTTATATCACATCATCATTCTATGATTATTTGAAGTAACAAGTCAAGCTTAAAATTACGACGACAGTAAAGGTCCTGGAAGGATTTTTAGTTGTTTGTAAACAAGAAATCCACCAGAAAAACTCTTACACTATTTTGTTTCTCATTATTGTGCACAATACACATTGACATCATAGTAGTTATGGTCTTTACCCCTACACAAAATCATGAACGATGGTAAGATCGAGTTTACAAGTTAAATAATTAATGATACCTTTTGATAGATGACAAGCTGACATGATATTTAATGTGTTGAACAAGAAATATCAAGAATTACTACTAAAGTTGTGGAGTCAGTATGTTAAATATTTGATTACATTTGTTAAATAGCTTAGGAAATACTTAACGACGGAAGTGTTTGTATCCGTCCATCCGGTTATGTAAACAGTAAATATTTCTTTCCTATATGACATGACCATATAGTATTAGTTGCAAACCCATAGCCGGAGGCTTTTACATTCATACAGATGCATATTTTCATAATGCATTACAAAGTGTGTGTACTTTACTCTAGAGACAGAAAATCCCCATGAGTGTAAAGATTTGGGGGAAAGTGGAGAAAGGGCTAGACACTTCCAATCTACAATCTGTCACCTAAATATTCTAATTTATGGACTTGCTCTGTAATAAATGAAGTTTGAATTCGAATTTAACTTATATATATGTATTATTATTATTACACTTTCTCTATTCATTCCAAGATACTTTAAGCTCTTTTATGATATTATAATAGTTACCAGTAGTAGTAGTGTTGACTATGCATATCTAAAGTAGTAGTAGGAGTATCAAGTAGTAGTAGATTAGTCGACAGCTAACAAATTTATTCACCACCTAGCCTCCCAGGTGAATTAAGTCTATAATATTCAACAATTCAACGGGCTCAACGCTCAACAGTCTGTCTAATATAAATGGAACGATCTAATATATTATAATCTAGGATTTGGATAAAACCCCCTATTAAAATTATTTGCACCCTGAATCCTTTAATAGTATTCACTGTGTAAGGAAAAGTTTTAGGGAGATGAGATTTAATATAATTATTATATCTACCTTTTATATCCATTATTAGCTTCGTAATAGACTCTATTTTATTAGATTGTTGAATTTACGCCTACCAAAGGATATAATTTTCTTGTTTGATCCAACCTTTTTTAAAATTAAAGATTAAATTAAGCTAAATCGATCAAATAATTTTTTATGAAATTCGTTTTTTTGATGAAAAATGTGTATACAAATTAGCTATTATATTTCGATAAAGTTTTTGAGAACTATGCAAAGCATAAAAAATTGGCAAATTCTTAATTTTTATAATGAAAAATTGGTTTAGATAAGCAAATTACATCATTACGCAAATAAGGCCTGAAAGTCTAAATAAAATCATAAGACAGGAGTAATAAACCTTTAACTCTAGAAATAACTTGAAACTTTACCTTTTCAAAACCAAAACATACCATAAACCACAAAGAAAATTATTCAAAAGCAAAATAAAGCATAAAGGACAATAAGTAATAATAAGTGGTGTCAAATAAAAAGAAGACTTTAACCTATACAACAGTACACAAAACTTGATATTTTGACATTAGGACAAATTAGAGAGATAGAGACTATATAAAAAAGATGAATTCTTCTCACGGTGAAAGGTTAACCTCATTGTGGCTATGAAATTGGTTTGTTTGCAAGGTGTCATGTGTACTACTGGGTACATCATTCCCTATTCTATAGCATATCATATTATAAAACCCCCTACACCTCAATCAAGATATTACCAGACTATACTACAACTGTATCAAATTTAGAAAACTTTTTTCTCTTCTCACATCGGCAACTTTTGTTTGTTCTTTTTTACTGACTTTGTTCTTTTGATTCTTAGAGGAAAAAAGGTAAGAAGGCTCAAAAGACTTGATATGAGTTCAGAGAAAGTAAATATATTATATTGTGGGGGTAGAGATGATAGAGGTAACTGTAACTATTTACTAGACAAATCCAAAGACTAAAAGGTTTATTCTCAAACGATCATGATTACTCTTTGCTACATACAAGTATTATCTGAAAGTGTGAGGTGTACTGATAACGTAAATGGTTCTTGTTCTTGTCTTGTACTTCGTCGTTTCCTAACTAGTTTATTACTTTTGTATATAATGTGTTCTATGTATAGTTTGTGTGGTATAGGGTGAGTGTATATTTATGTGTTCAGAGGGTGTATTACGTAAAGAGTATATATTATTATTACTGCTTTCTTATCTTTCACTCTATTCCCTATAGATTGGAGAAAGCTTTTTATGAGTTAATGACTGATTCTTGTGTAGTTTTGTAGCAGTAGTAGTGTAGTAGTAGAGTAGTTACTTGGTAGAGCCTGGGTTTCTAAGCTATGTTTAGTTTAATGTTGGATTCTTTTCTAGAATGGTATATAGTAATATAATCCTACTGCCACAAATCCCGGCACGGCACCTCCACCTTTTTCCTAGAAAGGGGTAGTGGTGGGCGTAACTACATTTTTAAAAGAACTTTCTTTTCTCCTTTTACCTCTCCTGATTTGGGTTTTTAGACTTAGTAGGATTGTAGTTTGTTTTTGTTATATAATTTGATTGCTTTTTTAAAAGGAGAACATAAAATTAGGAAAGTTTATTTTCAAAATTGATATTTTTCTGCATATTTGAATATTAATTTTGAAAAAAATATCTTGAATCAAGATTTTAAATCTTTAATTTAATTGTATTATGAAGTGGATTCGGTAATTAAAATTAGTCAAAATCTAGTTTGAAATTTGCAAATTCGCAAATATTAAACTTTCTAGGAATATTTTAAGCACAAGATAAAAATGGGTGAAAGTGCATAGCATAATACTAAGCCGTTTAGGAGTAGTACAAAGTAAAATTTAAAATTCTAGATTTATTTGCCTATGTCTTTAATACAAACAGTGCTTTCACAAAGCCCAAAATTTATGCGTGAGTTGTCTCCTTTAAAAATGAATAAAGTTTATTGTCCCCGTCCCTCTCTCCTTGTATACATATTATTACCATGAACAAGAATACTGAATGTATATCACGTCCTGTCTTAATATCAAATGCACATTTTCTTCATAACAATAAAATCTTGTACTTATCCATATCCTTCCTACCTACCTTAGACAAAAGTTATGATTATAAATGTGTATAAAATGCAAGACCTTGTGTTTTCATACTCAAAAAATATTTTTTTTTAAAGAACAGCATGGAAGCAGTAACAAACAGTAGTCGTAGTTTTTTCTTTCATTTTTCTGTAAAAAAATTGTGTGCTCCTTGATGTAGAAATGAGAGGAGGATTATTGTATTTCCTTTGTATTGTGTATAGACTTGGTTATTATTGTTCCTTGATTGTTCTTCCAGTCACCGTTTCATCTTAATGTTTTTTTTTAACTTTAACACGATGTAATACAACACTAATACATAATACTTGTGTATGCAGTCACCACATTTTTATCATTTTATATATGCAAGCGATGATGATGATATGTCCTTACTGTATATACTCATTTTTAATCCTCTCAGAGATATTTCAATTCTTTAGAATGCAAAAGATTAAACATTAAAAACAAATTTAATCCAGGGTACTAAAAAATGAAATACGGTAGTAGTAGATTTTTTATTCTGTCATTCCATGCACATTTCCACAATTAATTTTTTTTGTTCTTTGACTCCTGTAGTAGAACACACATTAAAAGCTTTTACGCTCAGAAAAATTGTGGTGGTGGTTGTATTATTTCATGACATGACATTAGTAAGATGAGCACATGGTGATCATTAAAAGACTCAACTCTGAACAAGGCAACCCCAATGTCACTCTATTCAACATAATCATTACCCTTTTATCCCTTTGCATTTTATACCAGGAGCTATTACAAAGACCCTCTTTGTACTACTCAAGACTCTGTGGTTTCGTTGCATTTTTGCATACATGTAATTTCATAGACATTCTCTGTAAAAAATGAACTGGTTGGGGTTGAATGAATCATTATTATGCAATAATATCAAGGATAGTATTTAATAGTATGTGTGTGCTGTTTTTAAGGCCTTTAATGGAACATCAACCTGAAAAGTCTTACATTTAATACACAAAAGAAAAATCTTCTCACAGATTTCCTCACAAAGCCTTGTTCTTTAATATCTAACCGAGCCCGATACCACTACCACCAGCACCCAGGCAGGCTAGCATAGACTAGTGTGAGACGGAATGAGAGTAAGTAAAAAAGAGAAATCATTTCACGAGTAAAAAAGTTAAAACAAAGGAAAAAAATGGCAAGATCACTTTCATATTATTCTTAGAAGGTTTTTTCCCCTTTTTTTAATGCTCCAGTCATCCATATTAATATCTCCTATAATAATAATAACAATAATAATAATCATAGTCATAATCATCACTATATCAGTTTAAAGTAGTATTACAACTTACAACACATTGTAGTAGTAGTAATAGTAAGTATCAAGTAGTAGCAGTAGTAGTAGTAGTAGTAGTAGTAAGTATGATTATTTGTAGTTTTAAGTAGTGTACAAGAACATTTTTATTAATATTACGTATTACGTACATACGTATTTATTTTTTATTGTGATCTTTGATATGCGCTATTAGAGAGCTACAATTGATACAATTTAGTAGTACAAACTTTGATGGTGGTTTCAACTTTTATTAATATTTTTTTGTAACCATTTCCATTTCAGATTTTTCATAATTCTTCGATCCTTGGTCGTTGGGGTGTCTTTAGTAGTTAGTTAAGTGCTGCTAGAATGCTGACAAATGATTGAATTATTTTATTATTATTTTTCATATACTTTAGCCATACTGACTCGTCTTACTGACAAAAGGAAAATATTTTGCGCTTTTCAGTCTTTTAATAAATACGCTTGGGTATCCAATCCTTGATTATTATCGGTCAGTTTAGTGTGGTGTGGGTCTCTCTCATATGGAAGTCCTTCTTAGGTGCAGAGTAGTTTGATTTTTATAGTATATCAAATGCAGAGTGAGTAGAACCCTTGGGTCATTCGTACTACCGTACCTACTGTAGAAAGCGAAGGAACCCATTCACATTTTACTCAGCAGTTGACTGATGATGATGATGGTAATGGTAGGAATAAATTTAAAATACACGATTATTCGATTCCCTGTATAAGTTCTTGGTTTATTGTTTTCTTTTTGTTGTTTGTAGCAATTCAAAAAGTTTGTAAATTCATAAATTCGTTCGTATTTTCGTAGTTTAATAGCTAAATCTTCAGTTTGATTGTTTCCCATAATTGATAATCATTAAAATAGTAATGAGAGTCATGCATGGTATGCTATTATTAAAACTGCTCTTGGTAAAAAAAATCATTGAACTCATTCACATGCAATCAGTTTCACAATTAAACACGCTGGCGACTAACACCCATCATCACCCAAGTGCACTGTATTGCCTATTGTAGTTTTTTCTTCTTCTTCGGGATCATACACGAATGCCACTTTTAGACAAAAATGATTCATTTTGGATTTATCTGATGGCTTTGATAAGACCGATGAGTCTCTACGATTTCAAATCAAAGAGACTGATACAATATGTCACACCGGGTCAGATTGTGTATTGCGTTATGTAATTAGTCACGTTCTGTGCAGTGAACACGAGTATGTGCCAAATAGTATTTAATATAACCTTATAGAATTGTAGTTTAGTCAATGTCATTATGCATATAATGTTTTTTGTAGTATTTGAGTCTAGATAAGTATTTAATGGTAGTGTAATATATGGTACGTTTAGTTCTTTTTTACGTAGGTAATAAAAAGAATAAAACAGGAACTGGCAGAGAATCATCGACAAACATCATTGTCTGCGACACAAGGTCCATCAGGAGGCGCAAGGAATAATCGACCTTTGCCACATACACACACTTGATACACTTCGGGACGATTTGCACGACTGATTGTTGATGTGCTTGAAAACACGCTTGTTCCAGCTGTTGGTAACTTGGCACTTGATACTATCGCTGTTTTTAACTTTGGCATGTATATATTTGGAGCGTCCAGTCGTACCTTTAATAAAATCACGTATTTTAAATATATTATTAGACTAGAAACACATAGACTATTATCATTGAAGTCATCAAAGAGACATAAAATGAGCAGGTGTATTTGGTTACTCTATAAATCATCTGAAAAGTATCAAATTTACTTTTAATAGATAACCCTTGACTCTTGTTCTTTTTTGCATGAAAAACGCCAAACTAAAAAGTCTTAAAATATCCTAAAAATGTAAAAAGAGACTTACAGATCCTTCTGCAGATTGTAATTTGAGGTCTGTAAGGCAAGTGGCACTAATGTCTCCAGCTCGAGAGTCTATGGCAATACCGAGGGGAGCAATAACTTCTAGATTTCTTGTCGGTGACTCTAACCTGTCATCATGCATTGTACCAGAATAAAAACAAAATTAGAGCCTTGACTTCACTTGACAATATAACAAATATGGTTATCAACTCAAATTATGAAAAGACAGATTGAAAATGCCTGTCGTCAAATTTAAATCGTATTGAGTATTACTATTACTGTAAACACTAGCTAATGGAATGATTAATGATCCAAGCATCTGACTCCTTTTAGCATGTGCTTATCTCCATTTAAATCTCTTGACTGTCTATCGTCATATTTTGTTGTATATTTCATTCAAAACCTTCTTACACAGTAGTGATCTTATGCAACTTGTATAAAATATACCGCATAGGATTATAATAATATAAAAAACCCACTAAAAAAGACTACACGGCTCATTCATTATTTTTAAGAAGACTCAGAGGACCAAAGAGCCGCCGCAGAAATAGGAGTAACGTGTAAAGTCGGATTGAAGATATTTTATTGTATTTGTAAGTAGATTAGATAGATTTACATTACACAACTTGTGTAACTGTAATAGATGGAGAAAGTAGGAATTATATAAGTGACAGTACCTCAACTCATTTCCTGATTCGGCTCGTACAAGAGGAGTTTGAACAGATCCATGGAAAACAGCTCCCCCCTCCCCTGAATGAAATCAGAGAGCACTTTGAGAAACATGATAGATCATTAATGAGCCTCATTTCCAAACGAAACGGAACAAAAGAGGTAGACAAATAATGGGCACATGGGTACATGAACACATACACACAGGTTTAAACTTTTATAACCAAATTGTACTACTACACGAAGTTCTATAGGGAAGGACAATAGAAACTACAAAAACGGACAAAGCCCCCTTGTACTTTCTTTTACTAACTTTCACCCTTGGCAGCCAACCCGAGGTATCGTGGCTTGGCTTCGCACTTCGTACTATTCTGAGTACAACCCGTAAAACCACTATAGAATGAATGAAGGATTTACTTTTATTTAAACAAGACATACATCAAAACCCAGCTGTCTAATGTGTCAACTGTAACTGTAACTGCATCTAAAATTATAGTTGAGAGTATTTCAATGATGTAGAAATGTATTCTACGGGTGCGATGCCAAGCAATAGGGATGATGATGTTTAATGTTCAAGAACAACAGGAAATGGTTGGAAATTACAGGGAATCGAATTCTACTACTCTTTTGGAACATTCAAATTCTAACCAATTCCTTGTTAGATGTATTTGGTAGTTAGAGTAAATTCATTTCCAAAATGTATTGAGTTAATCAAAGAAATATAGCTTATATCTAATATACAGACACCTCTTATGATATAAGTGTCATTGCACTTTACTCTCAAATTCCATCCACCTACATACCTTCGAATCTCTCATCATTTACACAGAATAGGAATCCAGGCCAGATTCATGCAACACACTTCGAAACTAAACCTCACTTAAGTCTTCACCCGTGAGAAGGATAAATAGGAAAAGATTAGGTTTTGCGGAAAAAGGGATTTGTTCTCTGATCCACC
>JAQGAA010000981.1:0-18015 GCA_034696425.1 Isotoma viridis | reverse complement strand
GTCTGTGACAGTCTCAGAGGAGGACATTTTGATAACACGTGTTATCAAAATGTCCTCCTCTGAGACTGTCACAGACCCACAAATTATTGACATTAAAGGATGGAAAAACTTAAAACCACCACATTAGAGTTTATCAATCAAATTTGCCATTCCATCAGACATAAATGCTCCTAAACTTGAATGGACTGGAATGAGTCTTCTTTCATACGTTCCTTTCAACATAATAAAAGGGATTTTTTGAACTAGGCCTTACAGCTTCCATTCCATTGAGCAGCGCTTGGGCCTTCTTTAGCTGGAACTCAAAGTCAACCACAATATCTGTCAGGACAAAACCCCAAATTTTTAAACAAATGTTTATAAGTTACAAAAATCAGGAGCCTTTCAAGTATAATATATTGGCAAACATTTATATTAGGTATTAGCAGTTATTGACTGCGACAGGTGTAGATGCAACTGTTGTGTTGACAAAAACATTTCTGGTTTGAGATTTGAGATTTGTAAGGCGAAACTTGAAAGTTTCATTTCGTTTTGAATTGAAACTGCTAACTACTGCTCTCAAATCTCAAGACGAGATTTCAAATAAGTACCGTTGAGTAATCAATGGAACTTAATTAAAATCTTGGCCTTGAAGGGCCATAGTCATGCGTTTGAGTTATTATTACATGAAACACAAGCGACAAGCGTCACTCATTCTCATTGATGTATATATTTGTATAAACATCTTAAACGAACTTAGAAAATACATCTATAATTCCTAGCTATCTGATTGATTAATTAGCTGACAAGACATAGCATAGGATGTCTAAGACGTAAAAGTATAAAAAGCGCAAATGTAGTTATGGGTTGTAGCTTAAGTTGTTGAACGGATTAATAAATGCACCAACCACTGATTATTATTTATTTCGAAGGTGAATGATGAATCATTCTTAATATTCAGAATATTTTCATAATTAATTATTCATGCTCATCAATGTACGTTAGAGGAATAAATACTGCTGCTAAATGAGAGCATGCATTCATTAAAATTAGAGCCGTGTAGGTCCCTCCTACTACGGCTGAGACGAATTGTGAAGCACCCCATTCGGCCCCAAAGTAATTAAGATTGTCATTCTAGTTGTCTCTGAAAGAAGATTGATATGTAAATAAATGTCATCTCATTACGACGCTCCGAAGCAATACAAGTTGAACTATTAGCTTGGGTGTCGAGTGGAATTTTATTTTCATTTCAATCGTCCTGTTTGAGTTCATGGCGTGGCCAAAAATATTCCCATTTGTACATTCAACATTCAAATCCAAGTGCTAAGTTTACTCATAGTCTTTTAAATAAACATTTAGACCCTGACTGATAGGAAGACAGTCAGGGACGAGTTCGAGATGTTACAGTTCATGTTTTGTGTTGATGCCTTATAGAATTTTCAATAATAACGATAAATCACGAATTTATAATTTTTTGTGTTATCCTTGCAAAAGATGAACATTTTGTATTATGAAATGCATTTTGACACTGTCTATCTAAAGATGCAGAAAGGTTTAGCGGCCAAAACATAGTCTTCTTACAGTACAACAAAGGCCAAAAGTACAATATCACACTTTCATGATATTAATTAGCCATCCAGTAGTATTTTTATATTCATTAGATTTAAGACATAGTGACACAGATTGCATTCGTTATTCGTACGGAATAAAACGTGGCCACAGAGCAAGTATTTTCAGATGCAAATAAACTGCATGCGAATAATGTTATTACGAATTCAATTTTATCATCATCATTTTAATTTTAGACCCAACTTTGATCTTCACGGAACTTTCCTCTCATTCAACCAAATTAAAAAAAATCCACTCGTGCCGTGAGAGACTGTAACAATAATTCAAATAGAAATAGAACACATACACTGTGTATAGAAGTATTCTTGATTAATACCTCCTGTTGCGTTTTATAAGATGCCATCGGCGTTTAAGAAATAATAATTTAGTCCATTAATCACGTACTTCGCTAAGGTATAAATAAATTATCTGAATTCTACTATGTGTAAGAGAAATTCGGCATGACACGTTTCTTTATGGGAATCGAAACACACTTGCTAAAAGATTTTGTCTCTAACTTCTTGACCTTCTTATCCAATATCTAAACTCGTTCTGGTATCGATCCAATTTACTAGTCGATTTTTTTAAAGTTAATGCCATGATTAATGAATAAACCCTTTATAAAGCTTAGATTAAGTGGATGTATTCGTTTCGAGTCCAAGGTACTATATATAAAGTAAAAATCAAAACTGGAGACGTTTACTAATTGGCTAATTTGATTATGTGTTATGAGATCAGTCGCGTTTAGTTCGTTCGCAAGGGAGGTCATGACTTTTTCATTGTATTGAAAAATCCTTCATTTTATTGTTGTAATTACTATAGATAACCCAAAAAATAATGTGCATTACGGGATAAGATCATTCAATCATTCAAGATTCATCGCTTGTCGCTTTAGTTGTTGTATTGTTTGTGTTTGGGTAAAACTTAATTTGTAATTGTTAAATTTTTATAGTTGGAACGCATTGAACAGAAACACGCTGAAACATTGCCAATCGGAAAAACTGGAAACGAGGTTCGAACATTTTTACTTTTTTAATTACGCATGTTTTAAACATTTGACCAAGTTTTTTACAATGACGTACTGACATTAATAGCATGTTATTTTAATAGACATTGGAATGTTGTTAACTATATTTAATGGTTGATGGTGTTGAGCGAGTAGTGATTTTTTAACAGAGGGAAGAAGTTAAGATTTGTATGCTTTTGCTTATTTCTTTCTCAGGCAACGCCGCGGGGAATAAACCAGGTCGATAAAAAGTTATCAATAGGAAACCTATAATAGTCTATAGTATCCTATTTATGAATTTTAAATAAAATATTAAAATAAATAAAAAACTCCTGAGACGTCTGACAAAAGTATAAATGACATTCTTTTCCGACTGTGCAGAGTTACGTTGATGAAGATGACGAAGATGAAGAAGAAGAAGATGATAATGATGATGAAGAAAGTGAAGAAAGAGATGACGAAAGTGACGAGGAAATGATTGATGATGTGGATGATGTTGTTGATGACTGACAAAAACGTTCCATTCAAAAATCAATGAAATTATAATTATTATAAAATATTATATATAATTATTATTAAACTACCTTCAACTTGCTTCATGCTCATAATTTCGTCAAATGCGTTTTGATCAAAGATTTGTTCAAGAATTGATACTTACCGACTCACACATTATTTGTATAAAACTTATCAAAGTTAGAAATAAGATTGTGGAAATGTGCTACTAATCAATAATAATAATAATAATGATGGAGAAAAAAGAATTGTTCGATCTTTGCCCCTGCTGTTGTTTAATTTATTATAATGATTCTTCATGTGTTTTTAATTATTTTTTGTCGTTTTGGTTAAAAAGTGTTTGTTCTTGTGACGGTGACACGACATCAACGACATTTTTCGCCCCCATTGCAAAAACTAAACAAGGGTCTACTTCAATTGTGAGTGCAAGTACACAAAATATTTATTTTCAGAATCATGATTTATTGTGTCAGTTTAATAAACCGTCTTGGGATATCAATCCTATCTTGAAGTGTAACACTTGCATTAGTAATTGCACCAGTAGTATGAATTGTAGTAGCAGCATTAACAATAGTAGTAAAAAGTGGCCAGTGGGACAGCTGAGTATACCGCCGCCCTTTGTTCAAGACGCTTATCGGTGACCAGAAGCTACAAAGTCATCTTGCTACCTTTACCGTTAGCAACTGAAGACTTCAAACAATTTTTTTAAATTATTTAAGACTCCACGCATTCTTCGCATCCAATCGTACTTCAGCGACCTAAACCTACGCAGCGAAAACAAAAACGTATTCATTTTTAGTCATTGCATCGTACCGCAGAAACGGTTTCAGAGTTTTTCAGCAACAAGAAAAGTTAAATAAGGAAATTTTACCGTACTCTTTTGACTGACTACAAGTTATATGAATTTGCTTTAATCTCTATCTCTCTCTCTCACTCAGATTTGTTTTCTATTATCGACTTTTCTGATAAGATTACTATGTTATTCTAATAATCTGCCATACATTGGAAGATATACAATAGCAATTGTCAATTACCAAAACAGCTCAGACATAATCACATACATTTTTTTTTTAATTTACGTGTGTATACCCAAAACTTTCTTTCGGCTTGTTTCTGTTTACGCTTATGCCAGCCCAGGAATTGAAAAACTGAAACTGGTGACTGGAAGAGACATAATTTAGCATAATATTTGTAATCAAGTCAGTCAAGCATTATTTAGAACAGCTATTATTATTAAATCGTAATTTGAGATTTGTGAAAGAAAAAACCAGACACACTTTCTCTACAAAGAATAGCTTAGGGTTTAGAGTCACAGCAGTTTGGTGGATGAATAGTATCTACTTTTCTTATATTAATTTGTGATGGTAGATAAGCATAAAGAGCTGGAGTTGCCAATCGTTATAGAAAGAATTTTGAAGACAAGATACTCAATTGTTAAAATAGTCACCGTTGTTGTGACTTGTTAGTTCTTATTTGTTCTATAATCTCATGTGGCATCTTAACTTCATGGCAAACGCTTACATTCCCATGCGTCGTTAAGTACGCAATTCTCCAGTGTTAGCTGCTGTAAGTGCTTTTGAGTGTAAACTTATTTAAACGAAAAAAACGTGGTTAATGAAGAATTTTACGTAAATTATTTGAGAGTGACAGAAAAAAAATAAAGTTCAGTGTGAAAATGCCTGGAAAAGTGAAAGTGAAGATAGTGGCTGGAAGAAGTCTTCCAGTAATGGATAGATCTAATGACACGACTGATGCATATGTTGAAGTCAAGCTTGGTCAAGTAACACATAAAACGGATGTTTGTCGCAAATCATTAAATCCACAGTGGAATTCTGAATGGTTTCGATTCGAGGTGAGATAGATGTTCCATTATTTTAATATAGAATGAATTTGGTCATAATTTCTTAGATAATAATTATAAAGTAATAAAGTAATGATAAAAAATATACAAGGGGGTTTTGTTTGGGTCTAGGTGGACGATTTGGATTTGCAAGATGAGCCTTTACAGATACGTCTCATGGACCATGATACTTACTCTGCTAATGATGCCATTGGAAAAGTCTATCTGGATCTCAATCCTTTGCTTTTTAATACTTCCAAGGGGAAAGGTAATTAGTCTTTTCATTTATTATAATTATTGTTACAGAGTGATTATAATAAAAAAATTGTAAAAAATAATTTTATGGTTTTATGGCAGATAGTACAGGTAAAATGATATCGGGATGGATTCCTGTGTATGACACAATGCATGGTATTCGAGGCGAAGTAAATCTTATCGTCAAGGTGGAATTATTCTCAGATCTCAATAAGTATCGACAATCTTCTTGTGGTGTTCGGTTTTTCTTCAGTGAGTTTTACCATTTTCTAAAATACCAATTCTTAGGCCTTCCTAACCTCATTTCCCTTGGCACAATTTATTTATCTAATAAATTCCAAGACATTGACCCAGTATATCTATGAATGCTGTAAATATCTTCAATACAATTCACAGAGATGAAAAATCGGAAAAGTTATAAAGATTTACATTTGTTTTATTATGTTAATAGCCCAAGGAGTTCCAGAAGGATATGTTGCACACACTATTCAAGGCTTTGTTGAAGAATTAGTAGTAAATGACGATCCAGAGTATCAATGGATAGATAAAATTCGTACACCCAGAGCATCCAATGAAGCTCGACAAACTTTGTTCTCAAAATTATCTGGTGAAGTTCAACGAAAAGTTGGCCTTAAAACCCTTGAGCTGGGTGGTAATGCTGTAATCGGGTAAGTCCGATTAATGAAATTGATAGCTTAGCAAGCCTAAGTTACTTTTGCAATCCTTCTGACATTTTGCTCTTTACCTTTACAGTGTCAACTTAATTAGTAAAATGTATTTACGTGTTCAAATTTTTTAATTTCAGCTACAAACAGTGTTTTGATCTCGAAGGGGAATCTGGAATTGTTGTACGGGGAATTGGAACTGCAATATTTCTCACGAAGATTTATGACAGTCAATTATCCCCTACTTGTGGAATTTTTGAAGCCAACAGAGAGTGAGCCACATTTAGATATTTTTACAGTCTGACTTTTCTATTGTAATTGTATTTGACATCACATCTAAAAAATCTCTGCATGATAAGGGGAAACAATCCTACATAAATACTTAATTGAGAATGGATTGTAGCTCTGATTCGACCACAATTAGCAACTCTATATGAGATCTTTTCCTCCAATCTCATTTGTAGAAATTGTAACCGGAATTAGCAAACGTTGGTTACATCAGATCAGCGATCAGAATCTCAATTGAATTGTATGATTTCTTAAATATTCCCCAAATACTATAACAAACTTATTTTAATCACGACGAAAAGATGTGTTAAAAATTAATGCATCATCAAGATTAACGACCCTCGTTAGGGATCATCCAGGAAGAAGAAACTAATATATTTCTAAGCACTAAAAATACTCGACGAGTAAGCTCCTTCTTTCACTATGCAATGCAGTCGTATTTTGTAATTAATTTTTTGTATTTTGTAAAACAATTTCGTAAATGCAATGTGTCTGTGTAGTTTATTTGCATTTAATTATTTATTATTCCCATCAAATCGTGTTGGCTGCACATTTATTTGTGCTCTTTCTCTAAGTTACTATTTTTTTCCTCTTTTTATCTTTTGAAAAATGTAATTTTTATTTCTCGTAGTTTACTCCCAAATTTCAAATTATTTTTCCCTTTAGAACTGCAAAAATGTATTTTTGTGCGCATGTAGTAAATGTGAAGGTAATCCCATTTTAAATTTAAAGTACTTAAAGATCTGAATATGGCTAGCAATACATTTTTTGTATAATCACCCTGCAAAGCAACGCTACATCGCTCAAGCTCTATTCTACGGCAGTCTAATTATATTTCAGTGTAATATTCAGAAGAGAAATGAAATCCAAAATGCAGTATGATTTTTTAAACGTTATAATTGAAATGTAATTGGACGTCGTAGGAATGTGCTAAAAATCTTATGATAATAATTTTCCGCTGAGAAATGTAATGATTGCAATTGTTGTGATGTATATATATGTGGTAGTTTTGTCAGTGGTATCAATCGTAAATACAGCCTATTAGTGTCATTGTTGTATTTTGTATTAGATAGGATACTTGTGTAAGATATAATGCACCACTACTGGTATGTATGTCTATAGGTCATTTATGATGATGTCGTCGGAGGCTCATCATCATCATTCAAGTCGGTTTAGAAGTGTTCGGAAATCACATTTGCATTATCCGGCTCGAGGAGGCAGTCCAGGACGAACTCCTCGAATTAAGAGACATTATTCTAGATCATCCCCCCTTCATAATAGCATGTCAATTAACCCTTCATCTCCTTCTCTTCCTCTTTCTACCGCTTATGTCAAATGTGACGCTGAACTTGGGGCTGCTAGTACTGGTGGTGTTGGGGGTTGTATTGCTATTACTCAAGGTGTTAATAGGGGCCATCAGCATCGTCAAACTCATCATTATCATCGACACCCGCATCATCATCATACACTTCGACATCAACTTCACCATGTTTCTGATCCAGATGATGAAGAAGTTTTTAACTCTTTTTGCCCTCTTCTTGCTCCTACAACTTATGCTAGCACTTTTCTTGCCAGTGGTGGTGTTGGTGTTGACATTGCGCATGGTTCAAAGCAAAGTACAATTTGTTCAAGTCCCTTAAAACATTTGCGTCCAAGGGAAGATCGCGGCGGTTCATCTTCGTCATCACCTTGTAGACAAATACCATCGACAAGTAGAACGCGTCGAATCTCATCAAATTCAAATAAGCTCAAAATTCATGTGCCCATGATGGAAACGCTTGTACAAACTGATAATGATGATGAAGACGAGAGTAATCTACCTTCTGAGTCAGTTATAATAAATCCTTCAACTGATATCCCTGTTGGTTTTATTGATGAAACAACAATTGAAAGCAACTTGCTATCCTTTCCAAATTCCTTAACCTCCACGATAACTCCTCCACCTGGGAGTTATCCTCCTCACTCTACTTCGTATGTTATTAATCCTTCTGTCAAGTCTAATTGGGGTTGTGGTGCTGGTAATCTTAGTAGTAATAACAGTAATAGTAAAAGTGACAATGATTACAATGAGGAAGACGAAGAAGACTTGATTGTTGTTTTAGACTGTGCTCTTCCTACTCCTGCATTTGCTCCTCATGATAATGCTAAATTACTTCTACTAACTCAAATTAATAACGCAGAAGAGTCTGGTACTTCTGACACTACTAACTCTAAAAGGAAACCCACTGATAGTGGAGTTGGTTCAAATTCCAAAGCTGGTCAAAATTCAAGTAGTGTGACCAATTCGACTAGGAATATTGAGTCTCATCAAGACCACCCACACCACCATGGCCAGGGTCTTGCTGCTAATGCTATTAATAACAGTAGTGGGTGTAGTCTTACTGTTTTTAACCCTATTAGTGAACACTCTCATTCAGACGTTGTTAAACTTAGTAGACTTGATTTAATAGATCCGATTACAGGAGAGATTGAAAGTCAACATCAAGGTCAACACAGTAATTCAGTTAGCTTGCAAGCATCTAGTAATAATAGTTTCAGTAGTATTAGTATTAGAGGTAAGAGTAATATTATTTTAAACAAAAAAATGAATCGTATGGGTGGAAGTGGGGGAGGAAATTCTGATGATTCTGATGATGATTCTATCCCTGGGACTGGTAGTGGTGGTCCAAACCCTAAAAAAGAGAGATTTGCTATTTTACGAAGACGTCGAAAGAAAGACAAATATTCTACAAATTGTTTGATTAAACGAGCAAGTGAGCTGCATGTTGATAAGGAGCCTCCACTTCCAGGAATGTCTGCATCCTCAGGAACGGAGAGAATTAAAGAAGAGTTTGCGAAACTTCTTAAGAGAATGACCAGTGGGGATCATCATCAAGTTAAGAATGGTCGGACAAAGATAATCTTAAAGTCTGAAGATGGTTGTAGTACCTCCTCCACGAAAGCCCATAGCAGTCCATACAGAGAGCCTAATAGATTTTTCTTCCGAAGTAGACGTCGCACAGCTTCAGGAGGACGAGAGCGTCCATTATCATTTAGACGATTAGTTAGATCTAATAGCGAAAGTCACTCTTTGAATAAAGGAGTAGGAGGAGGTGCAGTGGGTGGTGCACAAACCTCTTTGGAAAGTTTGCCTTCACTTGGCTCAGAGCCTGTGTTTGACCTTGAGGAAGATGGAGATGATGATGATGATTTAAGTGACCCTAATTGCTCTTCTTTGATTGAAATGCCAACTTACACTCGACCATGTAGAAGTCGGAGGGAATCCGAAAATAATAATTATGGTCGGACATCTGACTTAAATTGCGTAATGGGCGAGGGACCTGCTACTGATGATGGAGATGAAGAAGTGGGTGGAGTCAGTAGCAGTAAAAGAAATGAATCTGATAATGAACAGGAAATGGCTACTTTGCCATTAGATAAAACACAGCTAAAGAGATTTATTGAAGAGCTTGGCTACGACTCGAAGCAACCTTTAAAGCTTTATATTTCAAGTATGGACGCTTTGCTTGTGCATGACCCGCTTGATGGTGGTAGTAGTGGTAGTGGTAGTACTAGTGGTGGTGGGGGTGGTTTTTTTCCTATTGCTGCTGGCTCCTTTAGTAATACTCCGCCAGAGCTTATTAATAGTGTACCCTCTAAAGCTTTTTGTGGTAGTAGTACTGGTGGTTTGGGTATAGGTAACGTAGTTAATCTTGACTCTGACTCTGACCTTGATAACTTTATTCAGCTTAGTAGAACAAGCACTGGTAGTTCCACTGATGCAACTAAACCTATTCCTTCACCCTTTGTTCACTCTAATGAAATTCTCCATCACCATCACCCGGAGGTCAAAAATTTCCCAGGGACTGAAACAAGTTTGAGTGCAACTAATACGGACAGTAGTCAGAGCAGTTCACTTTATTCTAAACAGAGTACGAATGAGCCTAGTTATTATCATTATGATGGTGGTGGGGGTCAGCCAAGGCGACATCATTATCATACAAGTAGAGCATTGGACATTAGACGAAGGGGTGGTGGCAGTCATACTGCACCAGGAATTAAATTTATTAGTAGGTCTCATCGTAGAGTTGAAACGACGACTGACGAAGATGACTATTTGTCACCAGGAGTAGGGACTCAGGGTTTTAGTTGTGTTGACTCTGATGATAATTTTGATTTTTGCAAAAACATGCATGATATTGGTATAATGACTGGATGTAGGTCACCCATTCCCGAGGAATTAAGTGAAACCCCAACCACCACAAACTCATCCAGTTGGATTAACAAGTGTGCCATTTCCAATAATTCTAATAATATTAATCCTTCAACAAGTCCTCCAAATCCTCAACAACAGCATCAAGCCCAAATACTAGTGCAGTCTAGTCTAAATCCAATTTCACCTGTTTACAACTCCCAACCCCCTCCACTTATCCCTATCGTCACAAGTCCACAAGCAGAGCCTTCCCCCTCATCCTCTTTTGCGGTTAATGAAAAAACAATCTCCAACGAAAAAGCCAAACTGCAGCTTCAACCGACAAATATCACACCAAGTATTAACAACCATACTCAAAATGAGGGCTTAGTCATTACAACTGCAGGCACAAGTAGTGTTCGTAATGGGATTTCTGTCACCAAAGCTCAACACAGAGATGACCCAAGTGACTCGTCAGCTAATCGATCTGCAAGTGGATCCCCGGAAAAGGGTACAGGGCAAAGTAAAACTTCAGCTGAGACTACTGCTGTGACCACTGCCCCATCCACAGGAGGAAATAATGTAATTCCCATCCAAGGGAGGAATCACAGTCAACAGTATTCTACTTGTGGAGGCATTCCGCTTAATCGAAGAAGCTCAGAGTCGGATCTTAGTACACCTCCTAAAGGTTAGTTTTTGTTTGTTCTTCCAAATCATAATTTACGAAATTTTGAATTTACGAAACTTGAGTTTGATAAGCCATACTTAACGAAAGTAATCCTAAGTAAGCTAAAGTTTTGAATGATTTGTGTTTATCTAGGCACTCCAAATACCTTCACAAATAACATTAGCAGAAATCCGTTCCAGCGTTCAGGAATCAATTTCGAACTTGTTGAGATGCTGGAATTTCCCTTCATAACAATATCCCAATTTCCACCTGGTTTTATCTTCTATTTAGGAGGAACAGTTACCGCTAGATCTGTTAAGCTTCTCGAGAGAATTTCTAATTTAGATGAACCGGAAACGAGAGATGCTTGGTGGAATGAAATCCGTATGGAAATAAGATCTCATTGCAGAGCGTTTGGATGCACTGTCGTTCTTGGTTACGAGGAACATACTACAATGTGGTGAGTTGTGGAAATCATGTTTGGCTTTTGCCGATTTATAAACATTTATGAATAAGTTGATTTTGTATTGTATTCATTTTTATTGTTATTTAGTGATGACGTGTGCATTCTGAGTGCATCAGGTACAGCAGCGGTGGTAGGATCTGGAAACTTGTCAGTTATGGATGGGTTGAATATTTCAGCCCGACCTGGTGAAATTATAAAGGATCGAGCACCATCAGGACGGACGGAGAGTTTTAGTGGTCATCAGCCCAATGTGCGTCAATCCTCTAATCGAATGCAAAAGTTGCTATCATCAAACAAGAGAACAGTAAACGCTTCGAGTTTTGTTTTTTTCAGTTTTCAATTTCAAATGCATGTTAACTTCCTAAATTTTAGAAAAATATAATTGAATGCATGTGCCCTTGAAAATGTAATTTTGTTTTCGTAGCGACAAAGAAAATTCTTATTCTTTATCGATAGCTATGTTATGTGTATCTAGTCTATTAAGTTTAAGGTTCCAGAATGCTAATCCCACAATTGTATTGCGTTGAATATAAGCAAAAATAATTAATAATATAGGTTTTCATATTGGTAATCCTTGTAAAATCACAGTTCATTTCCATTTTGCCTTATCTTTAATTTTAATTTTAATAATATTATCAGCCAATCTTTTTCCGAGAAATAACAACAACTATACTACCTATTAAAAAATACCAGCCAGACAGTGAAAGGGCTTCAGGAGTTTAGACAAAAAGGCTCTCAAAAATGCTATTTTGTTATAATAACAAATCTCAAGAACCCTAAGATATGCATACTTCGCACTCTGGAACCTTAGCTTTTGCATGCTGTCCCACGTCTATAAAAAGTTGAATGTTGTTAACAATTAATACATTGTATGGAGAAAATTGAGATGCGTTAGCACGAGTATTATGAAACAATCACGTGCATGAGAAACCTTACTAGTAGTCTTAAAATTCCAGCATTTGCATTTCCAACTAAAAATTAATTCTTCCATTAATTCTAATTTTAAATCACATTTGTATTTCAAAATGGTTCGAGGGTTTTATTTATTTGAAATTGACATGACTTCCGTATAAGTACTATTGTATTGACACTTCTGGCTTAAGATACTTAAGAAGCATGATTGCATGCAAATTTTTAACTCCAAAAAAATCTGATATGCTCCTTTTGAAACTTGTCGCATAAAATTTGCATGTTCAGAAATATTAACACCTTCACCAGTCACCACTAAAAACGTTAACTCTGCACTCAAAATTGATTCTCTGCATTCATTATCATTACCAAGTTGCGTTATGCGTTCTCAAAAAATGTTTGAATACAAAAAATAATGTGTACATGCGCTTCATATTTATGTCGACTAAAATCACTAAAAATTCCAAGGATTTTCGATATTTGCGATTCAATAAAATGTATTTGTTAAACTTTCTTTTATAACTTAACTTAAGAACCTGCTAGTACCAGGTTTTGTTGTTTTTAAATGCGTAATACGTAAATATAAAAAAGAAACGGAATTCAAGTACCTTCACATTTACTCAATTGTTTAAAACTTTTGTAAAATGAAAGCTATGTCTAGTGTAATATTTTCAGATTTTTATATTGATCCCTTAAATACCAAATATGTATCTAAAATCCTTGTTTCCTTTATGAAGCAATATTTTAAGACTGATTGTGACGCTATATATTGTTTACCTTTTGATTTTTTAAAAAAGTTAGAACGGTCCTTCATTGTAGAAGGTCGTGCTGATGAAAACAAGACGAAAATGGCTGAAAAATCTGTCCTAAATCTTGTTTCATGGAAGAAAAACTGTCGGTTGTAAAAATAGGCTGAAGGGTTTTTGTTCTTTGTTATGTTTGTTTGTGTTACTGACGTTTTGCTTGTTATTGAATGAATGGTTGACGAGTAGATTGAGTTTGCTGATGAAGATGTGATGGTTCAGGGTATGAAGGCTCTGCCCCCACCGCTACCCAAATATCGACATGATTCGGATGGTACTGATCCAAATTGCTCCATTCTGCACATTCCGCATCGGGGAACTCCACTTCCTATTTCCATCCGGATGACACGATGTGTATACTGCAGGTTATTATCTTCACCATGTTTACTTTGCAGCACTAGCTGTCCACAAATTTTATGCGTTCTAATACCTTATTTCATTTTGAAATAAAGTTACTCGTAACGAATGGACATTATTCTGGTGTTTTAGGGTGTCTGTGCTGAATTTGTTTAAATTAAACTTTTTTTTAGAAAAGGGAAAGTTCCAGACGTTTTACTTTCGACGATAGAGATTCCACCTGGAATTCACGTTACTGGACGCAGTTGTCTCATTCAAGCTCAAGTGTTTCGACCTAAAAGGGATGGAAAGGGAGAGCAATCCGCAAAGGAAGTTTCTGATAGCGTTCCTTTCCTGGAGTATGAACTTCATCGAAGACTCATAAATAAACTCAAGGTCAAAGGATTAAATGCCATTTTTGGCCTCAAGGTCAGTTCATTCTTAAGTTTTGTTAAAATTTTTCAACTTCAGTAAGTTTAGTGTTGTTGATTTCCTTCTGTTTTGATATAATGTTAGTCGAGACCCAGAATTGAAAATTCTCTGTTTTATGTTTACCCTACAATCGAAATGTTTTTAAAATTTAGGGCCAAGGGTTGTTCTGCCATTACATTTTTAAACTATAATATAAGAAAAATCTTTTGTTCATTTATTTGGTTGAATTTTAATGAGAATCTTGAAAATTTTGAATTCAGGTTCAAATCTGTCTTGGGGATAAACTGATGGTTGGAATTGCAACTGGAACAGCTGTGTACGTAACAGCCCTACCAGCTCCTACCGTTCCTATAATTTGTGCTGGAAATATGAAAACCGATTCCCAAAAAGTTGTTCAATTTCAGAAAGTAGTGCAAGATACTTTTGATAAAAACCGGGAACTTTTTGAGGTCAAGAATATCGTTATTCCTAATACGGTATGAGTTCACATTTCATCCTTAGTTATAGATAGCGAGAAATAAAAGTATAGTATCCTTGTACTCTTTGTTTCTTGCTATTTAAACTTGTCACTTTGTAATTTGTAAAAAGCACATAATTTCTATTTGAATTCTATTTGGTAAAGGCACACGGTTCAAGCGGAAGTTCGGATGTGGAAGACTCTGATGAGGATGTTCAAGACGAACTACTGCATCGAAATAAGGATACCTTTGTTCTTGAGGTATTTTTTTACACTCATCCTGCTTTGCTACCATTTGGTAGAATATTACTATGTATTCCATTGCATCATTTTTTAAGTAGAATGGGTTCGAGTTCAGATTTGTAAGTGATCTAAACTGCCTAAGCCAAGGAATGAATTTTAATCTGTTTTATGATTTTTATGATTATTTTTTTAATAGGTTGATGATGCAGAGGATATAGACATAATTTCCATGCTAATTGACTCCAGTCCTCCAGTAGGATTCAATTTGAATAACATTGAAACTCTGATTGGCTTTGATGATCATCGAGTGATAAGTCAACAGATGTTTTGTCAAGTGTGGCGATGTCGACTACCATCCTTGTCTCTTCGTCAATTTACTACGTACTTTGATCGACTTATTCGGGTGCGTCTTTTTCATTCATATTTAATTATACAAACTGAATTGAATTTTGACAAATTGGATAGAAAACCATCAGCTACTCTGTGTATTATGTATTTTTTAAGTACCTAGAAGAGTTGAATAGAGTATTGTGGTGATGGTGTTGCTTTAATTAGGGAAAGTCAATCGTTTGAGTTGAAACTTTGTTCTCTTTCACTATTTGCAAAGCCGATGACGCCCACACTAACTTATTGCCAACTTTTACTTTGTATGAAATTCATTTAGAGTGTTGGGTTGGGTGGATAGTTCATCCTTTATTTTGTAATCCAAGTTTATAATATTTAATTGTTCATGCACACCCACAAGGATACATTATTGAGAAATATTAATGAGGATTACCGGATGACTGAATGATACATGAATTGATTTATATTTCCAGTGTGTCACATTCAAACTAAGGAGAATGCAACCACTCGTCCTTACTAAACTGGCCTTTAGGATTGAGCTCCCAGAACCGGATGAAATGCAACTCTCAATGATTGGTAAGCTTTCTCAGCCCTTTTATAATTATAATTATACGTAACCGATGTCATATACACCTCTCTTAAATAGAACAACCATGAATCCTTCATCATTAGGCATTATTTAGGTTAGGTTACTTATGTAACTGGCGAAATGAGGTGTCAGTCTGACACGGTTTTTAATTTAATCCTCAAAACTTTTTACGGTTTATGGTAACTTATTATAATATTGTTAAAGCAATTAAAAATCAAGCAAAGAAATGAAAATGAATGAAAAATGAAATGATAGGATATTATGTAATGGTGTGGTATGTTAGTATGTATCTTAAATTAAAGAAAAATAAAAAAAATTCTAAAATATACATGAAATGATTCAATCTATTAAAGTTTTCGTTCCATGTTACTGTCGATTTTTATAAAAACCTGAGGATTTTATCAAAGTTTTCCCATTTGTATGGTTTTACAGGAATGGCATTAGGTGTGGATAATTTACCCAAAATTCAACCATCCGAAAAAGAAAGTTTGCAGACAACACCTAAGACTTTGCAGCTTGTGAAAGGTGAGTAAAGGCAAAATCTCATCTCTTTTTTCTCACTACACGCTTTAATTCCAAAAAACATTTTTGGCGAATTTCATTTTGGAAAATATAAAAGGGGAAAAAATTAGTTGAAGTTGAGCTTTTTCAAAAGATGTAAAATTCTGTGTGAACTATTTTAGTTGAAAGTTTTTAGTTTGTTTGCTATTAGTCGAAAAGTTTGGTTTATCCATTCGCCAAATGGATGTTTCTAAGGAGAACTGTATTGCAACTGCAACTACTACTGAAGCGTGATACTTTTGACATCAAGATTGATCGACAGTAGATAGTTTGTCAGTAGGTTTTTGTTACTTCTTGAAAACTCAAATATTTATCATCTCTTAAAGTTCTTATTGAAACAAAAAGTTAACTTTTTAATGAAACTTTTAAAAATTGGGTTTACTTAAATTTTGATTTTAACAGACGAATCTGAAATGATTTTCCCTCTTGAAGAAGACCGTAACGCAGCGTCTGAATCAGGAGGAGTGGGAAAGAATAATAGAAAAAGTCAAGGCGGGTCTCATCATCAGTCTCAACAAAACAATACTACTACAACAAACTTATCAGCTGCAGCGATGGCAGTCCAGCAGCTGTTAAAATCGGGAGTAAGTTCAGAAGTTGGAGGTGGGAGTGGTGGGACCCCACCCAGTGTAACGGTAGTGAACCCTGCAAGTGGTGGTGGTATTGGTGGTGGTGGGACTAATGGAAACGTGAGTTCTTCATGTATTTCAGTAGTATCAAGTTCATCCTCTACTACTTCTACTTCCACGTCAAATAATGGTGGAGGTGTGGGTGTGTCATTGAGTGGCGGTGGGGGTTGTTTTGGTTGTGATGGTGGTGGTAGTGCCAGTTCAAATAATGGTGGTATGACATGTGGACAGTCGGATCCACAACCACCATCAGTATTAAATGTGAGTAGTAAAGGGCCTCCCACGCCCCCCCGCTGCATTACCTAATGTCGCTTCTACGTCTTCCACTACGTCTACCACGTCAAATTCGGGTGGATTACTTGCAAACGCAAATAGCTACAGTGTTCGTCATCCTCATTCCAAATCAGCTAAGTTTATGGCGCAGATGTTACTCGGGGCTCAAAAGCCGGTATGTCAATTGTCCACCGTCCACTACTCCCTATCTCTCTGTCTGTTTATATCTGTTTCTTTCTACCTCTTCTTCTCTGGTGTCATTGACGTTATCTCGTTTTTCTCTCACTTATCTATCGCTATACTTGCTATTTCACTTTTTGAACCTTTCCTAAATCACACTAATTAATTACATTTCAAATACCAACTTATTTTCTGTATAATCTGGCTCTATAGAATCTTTGTTGGGTCAATGTTGAATCTTAATGATAAACTTTAAATCTAATTAACTTTAATGAATGTGATTTGTGAAAGATTCAATTTCCAATTGTAAATGTTTGCTGAAATTAATGTTTCATTCCGTGCTGCCCTTCTTGTCATACACACTAGTGCTTTGTATTGGAATTGATCGCACGAAGAATCGTGGATCAGGGTCTGTTGGTCTGCTTACACATTTGGTTAAGTATTTGATTCATAAATCACATATAGTTATCTCAAAGCTATTTTGAAACAATATTTGGAACCTTCTGAGCCCAAAATCCTGAAGAAAAACCCCCACGTGGTTTATTAACTTGATGCATTATATTATAGCCCTGCAGAAATAGTGTTATAAGACTAGCTCTCTTTTAGACTTTGAGATTCATTGTGTTTAGTTGGAGGAGTACGGTTGATTGATGCAACCCGCATGGAATGCAAAATTAGCTTACTTTGGTTGTAGCTTCACATCGTCTCTTCTATTAATGGCATGTCATTATTAAGTAGCAAAGCTGCTTTATGCGAATGGTCTGGGTGTCCGTCTGTCCGTCTGTCCGTCCGTCTGTCTGTCT
>JAQGAA010000980.1:0-18019 GCA_034696425.1 Isotoma viridis | reverse complement strand
TGGCCACTTAGTGTAAAATTAATCCACAAGGTCATGACCCTAGGGAGGTGGCCGAGTGACCTTATCTTTAACTTGGCCTGAATAAGCAATTTACAATTTTAATCATGTTAATGACATGAAGAAATAAAATCTTTTAAAACTTTTTTATTTGAATTCATTTTACAAATTCCACAAGCCATGGCATACTTTATTGATGAACTTATATACGATAAAGTGTGCCAGGCAGTGCAGCAGAGAATAAATTTATTCAATAAACACAAATCGAGCTTTTCGAAAAAAAGTTAATAACTTTTATGAAATCAGTAATAGTTTCTGTGATTGATTAAGTACTGTGTGCCAGTGTGGGGAAATATGTGCCAGACCAAGATGGAAAAACTCGACCACAAGACTTCAAAACTACTCAATAGGATAATGAAAAACAGAATACAGATAATCATGGCATCATGGAAAGGGCAAACCTTCTATACACGAATGAAAGACGGATACTATATAGACTAAAATTTATTTTTAATCACATAAACAACACCAGCTCTGCGTCCGAAGTTTTTTCCAAATATTTCGATAAAAGAACCAGTGCTAACTCGCTCCGAAATTCCAACAACATAATTGTTAAATACTCCAAAACTATGTTTGGTCAAAAATCATACTTTTACTGGTGTTTGCAGGTATGGAATAGCCTACCCTCGGAAGTAAAAAGCATCAAATCTTTAAATAGGTTTGACAATGCAGTTCGACTGATACTATTACAGAAACGGACAGAAGATTTTTTCTATGGAAAATTTAGCTTGTAATCTACCTTTATTTTTTAAATCTAAATCAATCAAATATTTAGCCTCTAGAACTATTAATTAATTTGTTATATTTTGATACTATTTTGACTATTATTGTAACATGTGTCCAGCATGGGAAATACTTGAATGTTATGCTTAAACACAGACTAAATAAACCATATTATTATTATTATTACCTATACTTTTAGCTTTCATAATTTCAATTCTTTGTCTATTATTGGATTGGATACAGGTGAAATGGTCTTTCAAACATTTATGAACTTATTTCTGCAATCAAATGTAGACAATTTGTATTAGAAAATTAAACACGTAAAAACAATGTCGATAACATATTCCAGGTACTGTTACTGCTTTTTGAAGAGTTCTGACTTCAATAGACTTTCACTCTGTGGCGTTTAAAACTTTATTAGATGATAAATAATGATACAGTATGGTTACTTTTAAAAGCTAAGAAAATGTAAGGAGGAAATTGATAGTTAAATTAATTTGTTGCTCCCAAAAGGATAAGACGGATTCCTTTGAGAAATAGTAAAACGGTCCAACTTGTACTCGAACATGCCTCATGCTCAAAATATAACGATGCATTCGACCTTCAGCACTCCATATTTTTATCAAGTCAACAGACCCTTCATAAATTGCCTTTCCTTCTTTATTTAAAGTAAAGACTACAATGCACAGAACAAAAGTCGCCAGTGGAAATACCAAATACCCGGGCATCAGTGTGATTTTATAAAGTTTGATTGTAGCAAACGCCATCCATGCCAAGGTGAATAGCCCACCACCCACTCCCACACATACAGGGGAACTGTAGAAACGATTAAGCAATTGATTATGAAATTGGATTTCTCGGTACAAAAGAACCTTTTTTAAAGACATCGATGCTTTGTGAGAACAATTCCATTGCAATTTCGCTTCCGTGGAACTTCAAAAATAAAAATGAGGTAACATACGGTTTTTAGTTGCTCAATAATATTATTACAGTTATATTATGAATGAAGGAATACTTACCACAATTTTGTTAAGTACTGACCAGTGTAATGAGCGTATGAAGCGAAAGTGAAATAAAGAAACAGGCAAGAATTCCATGAATTAGCAGCAAGGAGAACTTCATATACTGCACTGAGAGCAAAAGTGACCACATTCTGTGAAGATTTTCCAAGCAATGGGTAAAGATATTGAATCCCGTAAGGTCGTGCAATAAATAAAAATCCGTTACACAATGACTGCAAATAAACGACTGCGATGGTCCATACAAGTAAGAGATAAAACCAATCTCGGGTATTGGTTTTATACGGTTCTGAAATAAAATTAATGCGATCTTGATTATTATTCAAAAATAAAAGTTTTGGATGGTTTGTTGATTTAATAAAATGTGCTACCTTTAGGAGATTTAATATTTCTTGAGGTATAGCAAAGATTCAGAAATTCCAGAAAATCGTTACTAATTGCATAAATTAAAAGCTGAAAAGACAGCCCGATACCATACCCACTAACTTGAAAGGTAACGAATCCCAATTCCATCATCGAGACTTTGGCAAATCCCAGTTGAATTGCGTAAAAGAGCCTGGATGTGGAAAAAATTGTTCCGGTAATTTGTATGGCGATGTTTGTATAGAAAAGTAATCGTTTTGTAGATACTTTTTCATACTTTAACTGATTTTGATTCCACTTGTAAGGAAGTGTTTTGAAATTAAATGTTAATTGGGTTAGTTTATAAACGAGTAATATGGTTTTCTGGGGAATTAAATTCATTTTTCTCCTATTACTATTACCATACATAAATAAATGGCAACGTGTAAGTGAAGTAAGCCAAAGGCTATCTGATACCTGCTGAAAAGGCTTGCAGATATATATCAAGTTTTAATGTTTGGTATTCATATTCATCAGACTCATTGATAAAAATAAATTAAGTTATCGATAAAGGAACCATTTTATTTTAAACTCGAAACTCGACAAAGTCAAAGTCTAAATCTATAAGTCTAAGAATTGCTTAAACAAAGCTATTGAAAAACAAGAATCGCGAGTGTATTATTAGAAATAATTTTATGACAGCTGACAGCACAGTTAATGATTTGTAATTATATTCATTGGTTTCGTCAATCCGACCTAGTTTCATTTTTCAATGTGCTGAAGTAATAAATAACGCATGCAAACTTTAGGAATCAGTGGAAAATGCTACTTTATTAATATTTTTTTATTACAATTGTCCGTAATATTTTTATGGTATAACCTATCCATCATTGTTTAGATAGACTATCTTATTTGGGATTCATTACATCTAATCTCAAAGATAACGTTCCTAGCATATCATTAAATAAATAATCTAAACTATATTCTTCGATTTAATGCTTACTTTATACTCTCGTAAACTCTTTGATATGTAGAAGTTATATACATATTTTAAAATTCACGTTGAATGAATAATTACCTATTCAATTCAATAGTTTATTTATTTGATAAAGGTATATAACATAAGTGGCTCACATCGTTTCCAATACAAAGTCAAGTTATAATATTACGTTTACTTACGTCTTCTGGAAATAATGGGCATGCTTACAACTCTAGACATTAAATTGTCATTTATTTACTTACGCTGGATGTTTATGAAACGAAATGTATGAGCTGGATATTTTAAGAATAAACTACTGTTATCTATGTTACTACGTTTATCTATACTGTTTTATATATGACTACCTAATAATTAGTCAAATTCTCTGCAAGACAAGAGACAGTTTTGCGACCTATTTAGAATTTCAGCGTGGAAATCTGAATCTAATTTTTAGATTCAAAACCAAACTATATTTTTTGTTGTCACTAGGAATAGAAAGTCTCCGCACTAGCAGCAGAGCAGAAAGGAAATATGTTTCTCAAAAGCCCTTATCTTTGATATGGAAAAGGAAAAGTCATGTATTTGTGCCAAAACATTTTGTATTTTTATTTATAGCCAATAATGATGCCATATAATGTATATTTACAATCCTACGTCTTATAGAAAGAGAATTATTGAGTAAATAACTGTTACGGAACCGAATAAGCGACTAGTGTGATTTTTGGGCTATTTACTTTTAATTATCAATCTATGAGGTGAGGAATGCTTATGGTATCACGTTTCCTGAGAAAATGACGTCATATTTGATTGAACATTACTGTTAAATTTTATAATCTCATTTCTTTTTCTACTGCTGGATTGGATTCGTGTGCAAACACATTTAAAAAAATTTTAATGCAAATACGTTTATGCAAAACAAACTTGAAAACATGTTCCGCCGTGCACTATTATTTTTGTAATTTATCAATTATTTGCTTCGGCACTACGAGAGACTTTCTTTATTTGCGAAATTTATATATAGCTGCACAGTTCCTTTCCAAACTAAAGTATATGTGATACTTAAGATTAATACAAGGTCAAAAGAAAATTGATTGTCAAATCAATTTGCTTCTGTAAGAAAGTCAGAGTTGATGATTTCGTAAAATAATAAAAGATTCCAACTTGAGCTCTAACTGCTCTCATGCTTTTAACATATCGCCGCAAGTGTTTATCCGATTTCCAAGTTCTAAATAAGTCTTGCGATGCCTCATGCATTATCTTCCCTTCTTGATGCACAGTAAACGCCACAATAGTCATTGCAAACGTTGCCGAAGGGAAAAGTAAATATCCTGGCATTCTTGCAACCTTATAAAGTCTTATTGTTGCAAAGGTCATCCAAGATAAAGTGAATAATAATACACCTGTTCCTACACTGACAAGGTAAATCCCGAAGCATTGGTTGTACATATTGTTGTGAATCTGAATTGCTCTGTAGTAATAAACTTTATCCATCCAACTTTTAATCCGAAATCGCTTGGCAAACCTTCGCTTTTCCATTTCACTAAATTGAATTAATTTGATTTAAATATATAAAAAGTCAAAGACTATACTATATATCCTACTTATTATGTTTCTAATACAAAAAAATCACATTTTTACCTAAAACTCTTTAATTGGTGTCCAATATAATGAGTATAAGGTGTATAAGTGAAATAGACAAATAATATGCTATTCCATGAATTAGCAGCAATAAAAAATTCATAAACTGAACTAATTGTAAAAGTAATTTGATTTTGTCCAGAGGTTCCAAGCAATGGGTAAAAGTATTGAATGCTGTAAGGTCTTGAAATAAACATGAAGGTGTTACACAGTGACTGCAAGTATGCAAATGGAATGCTGCATACAATCAATAAGTAAAACCAGTCGATTGACTCCTTTCTGCATTTTCCTAAATAATATTAGGATATTTTAGGATAATAGTTTAGTATTCGGATACAATAGAATAATTTTTCATGTTCTCTTTATTGAGGATGGGTTGGAATGCAGGATGCTGTTGCTTTTGAGAGAAAAAAATCAAAATGGTTTAAAATATTTAAAATACCTATATTATTAATAGTAAGTTTAAGATCCTTAATTCTGAAGCAATGGTTCAGAAACGCCAGAAAATCATCTTTCATCCAATAAATAAAGATTTGAAAGAACAGACCCAAACCATAACCACAAACTAGAAACGTGACAAATCCAAAATCAATCATTGGGACTTTCTCAATCCCTAAATACATCGCGTGAAAAAGTCTGGAAATGGTAAACAATGCACCAGCAAATTGAATACTTATGTTAAGATAAAATAGAAATGTTTTAAATTTGCGTGAGTTTCTAAAACCAATTTCAAATTTTAAAGAGTTTTTACTCCATTTGAAAGGAAGTGTATTGCAAATATAAGTAAATCGAATAAATTTATGAATAGTTATTAGAGTTTTTTGAGGAATTAATTTCATTTTAGAAGAGTTGTTACTAAAATGTGAATTGCAATTTAAGCTATGTACATGTACACTGTTGGAAAGTTTGTACTAGTATGATTTGAAATTATGAAGCCTTGACAATTTTAGCCCAAATCAGTGACTAAATGACACAATAGTATTATTCTTATTCCGTCCGGCAAGAGAAGTTTATCTTACAGGTATATCAAGGCCAAGGTCATTTATTGTCATTAAAGCAAATAAAATATCTCATTTAAAATGTTGTATCGTATAAATAATTAGGAGTGTTTTGAGCTCGGTCAAAAGTTGAAAGTAGGAACAGGTTAAGGCTAAAATGTTTTTCCAGAAGAAGTTTTAATGCTTCGATGCTACAAATCCAAATCTAGGAAATTTGTAGATTCTTGCTCTCTAGTAAAGCAACAGCTAGCCGAAAGGACAAAATCAATACAAATCATACTTTAAAATTACAGTTTCCGTCATATAATTTCGTAAATGATTGTCTTTCTACATTCATTTAACTTTTAATAAGAACTCATGTGGTGTTTAAATAGCATTGCAAAAACACTGTATAATTTAGGTAATAATTACATTGACGTATCTTATCTTCCTGGTATTAAATAATTTGAAACACAGCATAGTAATTTTGCATTTTAAAATGACCATTTATTTTTGAAGTTCGGACAGAATGAATAAACTAGTAGGCATTATATTTGGCAATTTTATATTGTCTATTTTTCAAAGTTAATGGCTATTGTTTATTCAATAGTATCTTTTGTGAGAAAATTTTCGTTAATAAAGAAATTTTATGCTCAATTTTAGTTTTCCGGGTGGAACCTGGTGTGGCATTTAATAATTTGTTATTCATAATTATTGAAATTGAAAGAATGATAAAGATAGGGTAGTGCTGCAACAATAAATTGAACAAACTCTTTAAATGAAAGAAAATTTGATTAAAGGATTATGAATTTATGCATTTAGGTGTCAAAATTTAATTGTCTAAAAAAGTTTTATTCGTGCCAAAGTTATCGTGTAGTGAAATAAACTAACACTTACAACAATTTTAAAATTACTGCGTTTTGAACAATTTATTGTTGTTGATTAATGTTCGACTTTTAACTGTAATTTATAGTACAAGTTCTTTCTATTTTTAATAAAAGCCATATGTGTGTTTGCATCGGTTTCTTTTTAAGTTTGTTTGCTTTGCCTATGTATTACAATTTGAAATTATCACACAAGTGTTTAGTACAATAAAGCCCTTCACCTTCCTTAGTCTAGTATTCTGCACCATTGCAGTTTCTAGTGGTATCGACCAAAACCTCAGAAGTAATAAATTTGACAAAACTAGATCATCTTTTAGTATTTTGATAGAATAGGTCAACCATTAAGCTATAAGATAAATTGACCTACGACAAACTGAACGAATGTCTGCACACGTCAATGATTTTTAAATAGAGATCGATGATTTATAATATCGTCTTCAATGCTTGATAATAGTGACACAGTCCGATATTTCATGAATGCTATAATTGGATACAATAAAAACCGTATGAAATGCTGTCAATACAATAAATTCTAAAGATCACAAAACAACCAGAGAGTAATAAAAGATACCACAAAACAGGCATACATGATAAATGACTATGATGAAATCCAGTATAAATACCCGAACCCATCCTCTCTGTAGTCATCAGTTGTTCACATCGTCATCACATCACACAGCAAAAACAGAAAATGAAGGTAAGAAGCCTTTTTAACTAATTGTAAGAAATAAATACATTTTTGAATATTTTCTTAGGTTTTCGTAGCTCTTTTGGCCATTACGGCTGTTGCCCACGCTGCCACCACTTCTGGAAGCGGAAAAACTACCCGTTACTGGGACTGCTGCAAGGTAAGTACCTTACCAGTTCTCTGAGTAAAGTAATTTGCTTGAAATTTTTATGAAGATTGGTCAAATGCATTTTTAAATTATATAGCCATCCTGCTCATGGAATGGCAAGGCACCTGTTACATCTCCAGTAAAGACTTGTGATAAGGGGGGTGTCAATGTTTTGGGCGTTGATGTTCAAAGCGGTTGTAATGGAGGATGTAAGAAAGTATTTTGAAAGTTTTTTTTTATTTTAATAAACTTTATATCGTTAATGACAAAGAGTGAATTTCTTTCCAGCTGCCTATGTTTGCAACAACCAAGTTCCATTTGTCGGCCCTAACAATGTCGCTTATGGATTTGCGGCTGCTGCTATCTCCGGTAATTCTGAATATGACAACTGCTGTGGTTGCTACGAATTAACTTTTACCTCTGGCCCTGTCAACGGACAAAAGATGATTGTCCAGGTCACAAACACCGGTGGTGACCTTGGGGTAAGCTGATTAATTAACTAGATTCAAATTTTGCTCACTTTCTTTTAGCTGTATTAACTTTGAATTTCATTATAACACTCGACTTTCATTTTATAGTCTAACCATTTCGATCTGCAAATCCCTGGAGGTGGTGTAGGCATCTTCAACGGATGTCAGTCCCAATGGAACGCACCTGCTGATGGCTGGGGTGGTAAGCATACAAGTTGAATTTGTATATAGATTTCTCCTATAGAAATCCTATTGAAGCGTTTTCAATTTTTCAAATTAGCCCGATATGGAGGAGTTTCTACTCTTGCTGAATGCGATAAACTTCCAACTCAAATCCGTGATGGGTAATTTTTTGTACTTTGCATTCGAAAAATTGTGTAATTGTTGGAAAAAGAACATTCATTCAATTTTTTATTTGCTTTCAGATGCAAATGGCGATTCAACTGGTTCAAGAATGCTGACAATCCAACCATGAACTTCAAGGCTGTCACTTGTCCCACGGAAATTACCTCTCGAAGTGGTTGCGTCCGAAAGTAAATCAAGACTTTTAGACATGGCTATTTCTTCTATTCTTAGATGGTTTAAACGAATAATTAATAAATCTAAATTCATTTTGATGTTCATCTCAATAATTATCGAATGTTATAAAATATTTGGCTGTTTGAAATAAATATATTTTCTGGCAAAATAAGTTGTGAGTTGCTGATTTTAGTATTGAATTCGTAAATCATGCTCAAAAACTGTCTTTTAGAAGAAAACACTGACGTTTCCTTCCGATAGAAGATTATAGCTTTGTAGGAATCAAAAATGTATCTAAACTTATAAACTGCTTTTCAAAATGTGGAAGATCGGTTATAGTGTCTAGCATTGCTCCAGGCTAAATTGGTCAATTAAACCGTCTCAAAGTTGTTGTTCTTAATTTCAAGAATTTCTTGTAATGAAAAGCAAATAAGATAAGACTTTTTCCGGAGAAAACATCATTTTATGCGAATAAATATCATAATGAAAGTGTCTAATTTCGTACAGAAAATTCAATTTACTATATTCAGTTAATAAAATCGTCTATTAGAATTTGTAAGTTGTGACAATTCAATTATTGTCTATAGTTGATATACCGATTTATTATTTCATATTTCCATAAATCTCTCGATTTCTAATTAAATTAAAAGTATCTATAGTCATATTACGTACGCAATAGACATCAGATTATTTATATAAAGTACAAGTACATCATTATTTTAAATGATTAGTCGAGTTTGACAGTAAAACTAGCTCCACAAGAGCATCCATGCTCAGCTTTAGGGTTTTGTACGACCCTAAAAGCACTGCGTATTAACTCCACATGAAAGTCCACGACTGAACCCTTCAGGTACTCTAAACTGGTTGAATCTACGACGACTAGGGCTGAACTATAGTTCGGGTGCGTGAAGGTTCTAAGGAAAACAATCAAGATAAATACGGAATTAAAAATTACCTGAGGTTAGGCTTTATTTTGCAATAAACTTAACGAATTTAAATCAATAAACTCTTACTTGTCATCAGGTTGGATTTGATTATCAATTTCGAATTTATACTGAAATCCAGAGCAACCACCTCCTTCAACAGATACTCTGAGAAACTGCTGAGATTTACTATCAGTAGTAGATTTCTGTTGTGTTAATTCCATCAGTCTCTTTGCACAGCTTTCACTAATTTGAACCCCGTCATCCGATGTTGAATTTGTTGTCATTGATGAAGCTTCCCCAGCTGATTTCTGTACTTGAGTCGGTGATGATGACGACGCTGCTGAGACGGGTTTTTTCGTTGTGAAACATCTGAAAATAAAATTGATGGATTAAATTATATTTTAAAAATTGAAAAACTCCAAACTTTTGAAATGAATTACAAATTACAATACAATTTAACCTACAGCCTACAATTCATTTGCAACTGCAAAGTTTGCATAACGGAAATGCAAAGTGTTGACCTTTAAACTTTAATTAATTGAAACCCTTTCCACTCTTACCTTGAAAAGGGTGTTGGATTGACTAAAATACTATTTTGCTGGATTGATGAAGGTCTTTGATGATAAGTGTTGGATATAAAACGCCTGTTACAACAACTATTGCACAAAGATGACACAACACCTGGACGAAGAATAATCTGCTTTAATACTTTATCCATTTTATTTATTTTTTAAATTGGAATTTTGAAACTTATTAACTTCATGTTTTTAACTTGTTTTTATTTACGGAGTGAAAAATCCCAATTTGACTCAAATTTGATATTCCCTGGCTCTTTGTTTATTCACTTTCTCCGTTGTATTGTAGTAGGGAATAGCTTGAGGAATGATTTGTATTATGGGCCATAAGTCCGTGGTTTTTTATCTATTTACTGTAAATTTGGAAAATTCGGGGTTTTCGGATTTTTGTAACTGCGTAAATTATTGTAATTTTATTTTTGTGTACGTATACACAAACTTTTTAATTACATCTACTTAAAATCATAAAAGTATTATTTGGTTGTGCTAAATTTAAATGAACATGTTTTTATATTATACATTTAAATTATCATTAAAATATAAATTAACTTGATTTATAAATGTTGATGGGTGAGGTGGGCGGAAAAGGCGGAAATCAGTTTGGGTTATTCTTAATTGTTAAATGTCTGACAAAAAGCTATAGTTTAGTTACTTATTTTCATACTTGAATTGAATTGAAGAATAAATAAAATTCGTCTTGCATTATTATATTATTTAAACTTTTGATAGGTAATATACCTATTTGAATGAATTTTACATCACACTACTTGTAAGCAATTGTGATTGTGATTACCAAAATTCAATAGTGTGCTTTGTGTAAGTATTGAAATTTGGGATTTCTCTTCGTATTTATCAACACAAGGAATAATAATAAAATTCGAACATTGCTGAATTCCAATATTTGCAATTGATTCACTGTCTAGATGATTATTTTTACATGGCATTAAGTTTCTACTTTAAAATTGAATTTTATAAGGAAAGAAATTTATGTAAATTTATACTGAAAATGTTGCGAGAGTTGGCTTCTGAAGTAGGTACAATTTCTAACAAAATTAAAACTTTCTGGGTTGAACTGCTGAAATGTAAAAGTATAAAAAACGATAACTAAACACAAACAATCTGTTTAAAATATGATTTTGAAATATTTACATTTAGTTCACAGCTCTTTTTCCAGAATTTACTGGAATTTAATATTTTTGAGAGAATAATTGTCCCAGTTTCTTTATATGTTTACTATTTATTTCAATCTTGGAAAAACGATTATACTAAACAAGGTTTATATAAATAATGTAGTCTTCATCAATAATTACTTAAGGTAGGTAAAGCTTGTGAAAAAAACACACATGGCAAGTATTAAGTAGAACTCTGCAGGTGTTTGGGTCAAAATTAGAATTGAATGGAACATTAATTAATTATTATGCAACAATTAGTCAGTATATAAAGGGATGAGATTCAACCAAAGTAAAAAAACCATAACTATTACTTCTCTGACTGTAAAACAGCTATTAAAATGGCACATTGCAAAATTATAACAATTTGTTTGACATTATGGGCAAGCGTTCTTATAGTTATGGCCCAAAATTCCGACGACATGGCCTTAGTCTTAGCAAGCCAGAATCTGACTAATTACGGAACTTGGGGTCCCTTTGAAAACTGTTCTGATGGTAATCTTGTTACATCTTTCCAACTGAAAGTAGAACCTAAACACAGCGTTGTGGATGACACGGGATTAAACGGCATCCGATTTTTCTGTGGTCGTCCTCCAAGTAACAACGCTAATAATTACGGTGATGACGCAAACACCGTCGAGGCAGAACCCCCAGTTTGGCAAAATGTGACAAGCAAAGTAGGACACTTTGGAAACTGGGGTCGTATTTTTAATTGCACGACTTTCGCTACTGGATTTGATTTGGAAGCTCAGGAACCACAAGGAAAATATAAAGATGACGTTGGAGCTACAAACTTGAAACTTATTTGTGCTGATGGAAGAGATATTGAAGGATATCATGACAATGGACATGTGTATAACAATACTAGTTATCTCGGGGCTCGTTCGTGTAAAGCGGGATATGGAATTTGTGGTCTACAAACCCAGGTTGAGGGTTATCAGGCTTTTGGTGAGTTTATTGTAGTTTTTCTTAAGGAATAAATGTTTTAATTTCCGTAGGTTTTTAATTAAAAAAAATAAATAACAGGGGACGATACATCTTTGAATAATTTGAGAATTAAGTGCTGTCCTGCTAGTGGATTCATTTTTCCTGACGTGATTGGTGGATAAATTGCATGACCTTTTATGATGCTAACTACAGATTCTAAAGTTTTTTTTTATAATCAGGTTAAAAATTTAAGATACTCTAAATTGGAAAGAAATAACAAATAGTACTGGTTGAGTTGTGCTATGGTATTCAAATAGTTGTTTGAACGGTTACCTATTGCATGTAAAAATAAACTTTTATTATTATACCAGTCAGAAACATTAAATTATCGAGTTCTAAGCAAAATAGAAACTTAATTTGATATATAAGCCACAAAACTGTAATATAAAATCAACCATGAGATTAATATGAAATAAAAAGTATGTGTATGAAACTGAAATAATTTCTCCATTGCTCATCACAGGCAAAAAAGCATATTTATTAGATGATAATGGCACCTTTCCATTTCCAATGTAATAAAATCCTTAATAAACTAAATTTTTGATTCGAGTTGTTTTTTATTATGATATCCAGAGTTAGAGTCAACATGAATGTTCTATTAAACTTGACAAAACTTTTATTATTCCAAATTGATTTCAATAAATCCAGCCTAGAACAAGGCACATGCCTAGGTTTGCAAACAACCAATATGTAACAAAAACGCGCTGAACAGTGCGGATGCAAAGAGTTACCTCTTTACTTGCTATAATTAAGTAGTGTTTTATTATTTAACTTCAATAGAAAATAAAGCTTACTAATGAGGAAGTTTAAAAAATGTAAGCTAAATGGCTTGAAATTTTGTTTTACATTCGCAAATCTGACAAAAAATAGCTGAGTAGAGTATCATTCTTTGACTTGAAAATATTTATATACTCTAATCGTAGACCTCTAAAGCAATGGCCGTCTGACACAAATGGCATATCATATCTTAGCTAAACCTAGCATTCATGGGCAGATTGTGTCACCAATATTCTTCTACTCAAAGGAGAATATATTCTTATCTCTCTCTTATCCTTATGCTTTTTTACAAATAAAGTGCTTTTAATTCTTGAGAAAATATAACAATTTTTTCGTGTTATATATTTTAAAACCAAGTATTACTAAACTGCAGTAGTGCCAAGAAAACTACTTGTAGTATCAGTTTTCAAAGTTTTCATCATCGACCTTTTACTCTGTTGTAGATTCACACGAGAAAAAATCCTTTCTCCACAAAAAACTCCAATAGACAAAACCAACCCAAAGCTGATAAGGTAAAACGCCCCTAATAAATGATAAATTGTTAAGGCATCCGCATTGTCCGAATTTTGAGAATAATCAGGCCTCCTTTGATTAGTATCAGTCAGCCATATTTGTCTTTGCTCTCGAATCCATTTGAAATCAAGAAGATATAACTTTTTCAAAATTCCAGTATCAGATGCCCAGTGTATTATATCATCCGTTTCCTTTTTAAACACTGCTCTCTTCTCCGTGACAAAACCAGCAGTAATGAAAAGTGTAGATGATGGTGACTTTATTACTGGGGATCTTCCATTACTATCTGTTAAATTCCTATGCTTTACAAATTCTGCTATAGAATCCCAAGAAATGCATGCAAATTTTGAGTTGGTTGACTGAAGAAAGCAATCCACATCGGATTCTATCAGTTTCATTCGGTTAAATATTTTTGAGTAAATTGGACTCTTTGAACTTTTCATAACTTGATATGCGGCTCCTTTAATGTATTGTAATCCAATTTCGTATTTTGAATCAGCCAGCTCTTTAAATGAGTCTGGGGGATCTTCAACGTTTGGAAAGGCAAGGAAGGTAACTAATTTTGATCGGTATGCTGTAGTAATCAGAAGAGTGTACAAAAGCCAAAATATTGTAAATGTTCTTAATGAATCAGACGGTTGGTGACCTAATCCCATTACTTCTGCTTCGGGGCTTCGAGTGTCTTGCTCTAGCAGCGTCGCAAGAACGTATTCTGGTATTATTCTGAATCGGATAGTTTCTTTACCTCTGATGTCTTTTTTGAGTAAAATGTAAAAAGATAAAATTCCTATGATAACTGAAACACCTATGAAAGGCCATACTGATCCTGCTAAAGGCCGAAAAATGGATGTCCATGTGAAAAATGGCTTTGGAATGCCTGTTGAAAATGTGAGCCATTCGTAAGAAATGGGAAAACTATGAGCAACAACTTTAAATCGATGTATAGTCTCTGCGGTAACATGGCCTATGTCAGCTTTGCCGTATAATACATCACCAACTGTACCAACCCAGGTGCCATTAACAATCCCACCAGTTCCACCTCCGGTTGCAGGGAATTGATCACTTGTGAAGTTTAGCCGATCTTCTAGAAGATTTAGAAGTAAAGCGTAAGGACCACGCTTGGGACGCCAGCGACCATCAGCGTCTGGAGATGCTTTCATTTCATTTAGCCAGCGAGTTGATAAAGGAGTACTGACTCTGAGTGGTGAGCCTTGAAGATTGGTTATCTGGTTTTTGAATATTTCATGTAAGGGAAGGTTTAAGTCTACTTCTGTTATTGGGGATCGTCCAGGTTTACAGAAGAAACAAGAAGATTTTGCAATTATTTCTGAGTTTTCAGGATTTTTGGTTAAACCTATTTTATATTTTATTCCTTTCCCCAAATGCTTTGATAATAGAAGTTGATCAATTTGGTTAAAATGCGTAATGAAAATGAAAAAATCTTCATTCTTCTTTACAAGACTTTTAAAACTAGTTATCATTTGATACCGTTTTTCACTTGATTGGTCAGAGTAATTATTAATGAAAGTTAAGGCAACCGTACAGAAAGAGCGATCTTTACGATAGTTTGCAAATTTTTCCATAGTTTTCGAAACATTTCCCAAATTCTGTGTAGATTCTCCCAGTTTTATGTGCAACGTATCAATCAATAATGATTTTGATAACTGACTTAAAAGTACTGAGACTGAGTTTTTATCATGGTAGTCAAAATCTTCAAAAATAACGATTGAACACTCTGGCAGTTTGTTTACTAAAAGATTTACCACTGCTGTCTCTATCACTGACTTTTTTTCAAATTGAAATTGTCCAGTACAGAGATATGCTTGCAACACTAACAAAAATATTTTTTCCTCCATGTTTAAAAATTACTTTAATTATAAAAATTTCTTTGTAAAAAATTTTAGATACCAAGAGTTGACATTACAGTTGACAAGTTGACAGTTGGAAAGTATTAGGAACTTTGGAGAGATATCAAGTCACCGGCTTTCACTCCAATTATAGTTTTACGGACTAACGGACTTATGGTTTTACTTTCGTGTACCCAAGTATCTATAGATTAATCAAACTTTGAATTGGCACGCAATACCTACCTATTCCTCCTAACTATTAAAATTGTATTGTTGTCTCTACTGACTTTCACTTCCTTTTAAAAAGGCATGAAGGGTTGTACGGTACGCCAATTTTGGCAATCAAAAGATATGACTGACGGAATGCAATGCTTTTTATAGCATCGGAACGGAAACATAATAAATTCTCATTACTATGCTATTAATGATTTTTATCTTCCAATTAAAAAAGCTGCCTATGCATTCCCCGTGCAAACTATAAAAGGTTATTGTGCAATGAAATCGTGATCAGTTTTATGGATTACTAGGATATTGATATTGTAGTGCAAATACCATAAATTAATAAATTGGTCTAATTATTGTGCATTGATAGCATTAGTTAAAACCTTGTTATAAATCTTCCTCCCATGCACAAGATAAAATTTAGATCGACCGATTTCGAAGAAGTAGCTATTTAAAGAATGTTATGAGGCGGAAACGAAATATTATATCGTATCGTAGACAAAATCTTTTTGTAATCTGGCCTTTATAGTGCCCTTTAGGATAGTAATGAAAAGAAACAATTAAAGCACTTAACGTTTTGAAATATAGTTTACATGCGGAGTCAAAAATCTGGTTTTAAATTTATTTAAGATACGTTTTATCCTTCCAACTGTTTGTTATATGCCATATTTAAATTTGCAATCAGATAACTTTATATGTCATAAAATGAACGTAAAGCTTAATTTGACTTACTCTGACTCTGTGAAATTTACTCTTTTAAATCATGCAAAGGAGTTTGGGTTGTGGCAAGTTGTGCAAGGCCCTACAAGGGTTACTGATACCAGTAGTTCTCTTCTTGACCATATATTTGTGTCTAGTTCAGATAAGTATGTGTCTAATTTAAATTTTTCATTCTCTTATTCGGATCACAATGTTACATTTTGTGTAAAAGGAACAGACAAGACAAAATTGCCACCGCAAAAAATAGAGTATAGATGTTATGCTAATTTAGATGTTGAGCTTGTAGCTAAAGAATTCGGTGAGATTAATTGGGATTTTTTGAATTCAGATAAAGAAGAGAATGTTAGATTATTTGAAGAAAAAATCTTGAAGATTATAAATAAGTGTATACCTATTAAATCAAGATTTATAAAGGGCAGAAATGCTCCGTGGTTCTCAAGGGCAATTCATAATTTATGTGTAGAAAGAGACAAACAAAAAAAGAAGGCTGTTAAAAGTATGTTGTGGGATGATTGGAATAATTATAAATCATTAAGGAATAATGTTAATGTAACAATTAGAAAGGCCAAGAGGGAGTATTTTCAACGTAAATTTGGTGAAAGCAGTGACTCCAACGATATTTGGAATGTAATGAATGATTTAATCAGTTACAAACGTAAATCAAGTCAAGGAGTGTATCGTTTAAATGTTAATGGTAATATAATTGAAAATAATGAGGATATATGTAATCAGTTTGCAACTGAATTCACAGTTTCTAGTGCTAAGTCTGATTTAGCTAAAGGAGTTGTTGAAAAGGAGATTTGTGACTATACGATTAAATATTACTCTGAGCACAGTAATTATGAGTCAAAACCTGTGTCTCGTGATGAAATATTGGGTGCTATAGGTTTAGTTAAAAAAAGCAAAGATAGTTTCAATAATATACCACGTAGAATTTTTAAAACCTTTGCGGTAGCTTTAATTGTGCCACTTACAATGTTATTTAATAATATAATGTTAGATGGTAACTTTCCATTTTCTTTTAAATTAGCTGAAATTTTTGCCTTGTACAAAGGTAAAGGTAAGTTTGATATATCGGCCTCTTATAGGGCAATTGTTCAATTAAATTTCATTACAAAAATTTTTGAAAAAATCATGTATGATAGAATAATCGAAATGGTTGGCAATAGTTTTTCTAATCAGCAACATGGTTTTATGAAATCCAAATCTTGTGAAACTGCTTTAGCAAAATTTTCAAAAGATGTTTATGAGAAAATTGATTCAAAAAATAATCATGTAATAGCTGTATTCTGTGATTTTTCTAAAGCATTCGATTCTTGTTCTCATGAGCTATTTATTTTAAAGTTAATCAGAAATTTTGAAATTGAGCCTTATATGATTAAGCTCTTACATAGTTATTTGAATAATAGACAGTATAGGCTTAGAAATGGAACTTATGTGTCGAAGCTTTTTGTTGTGCAAGCAGGAGTTCCGCCTGGATCTTGTTTAGGGCCTTTATTTTTCACTTTATTTATTGATGATATTGGTTCTGTAATTGATTTAGATTACATATTGTATGCAGATGATCTTGTAATATATGTAGATTGTGTAAACTTGGAAGATGGAATTAACAAAATTAATAATTGTTTGGATAAGTTATTTAATTGGTGCATTACAAATAAGATTAAAATTAATATTGGAAAAACTAAATGTATGGTATTTCACAAATCTAATTGTAAAGAATGTAGGGACAAGTTTATACCTGATGTTATTATTAATTCTGATGTAATTGAGAGAGTTTCCTCTTTTAAATATCTTGGAGTATATTTTGATTCCAACCTAACCTTCAAAAAGCACTTT
>JAQGAA010000979.1:0-18026 GCA_034696425.1 Isotoma viridis | reverse complement strand
TGAAATGCCTATGCTATTCGGCTATTCCTTGTAATTAATAAGGAGTGATTATACCGTAGGCGAAAAGTCCATTCGCCATTTATCTTTCGACGAACAACAACCCATTATAATTATAAATTCACGTAATCCTTTGTTCTTTGACGGATTAGCTTTTACAGATTTTCTTTTAACTTTCAGGAAGTGTTTAATCTGCTAAAGGAATTTTATCAACATCCACATCGATATGCCAAATACTCTTCAACCCAGTAGGAAAAATCATCCGTGGAAATTCTGCATTGCATAAAGAATACCGCAGTCACAAGGCCAATTTGTGTTTTTCTTTTTTAATCAAATTTACCTGTAAAAAGTTAATTATTAGACACCGACCATGGTTACATATTATAAAAAGCATAAGCGAAGAGTTTTATCCCAGTTTACGTTGCCTGTAAAGTATATAACATGTACTTAGAAAAGGCGAATCATCGATGTATTTGAAACTTTAATGCTGAAGTTGAATTAAAACGGATTAAAAAATATACTTTTAAGAGATTTGAAGAAAAAGCCATTATGAATTGAATGATTCGTTGAAAATGAATAATTTAATTGGCAATGAATTATTGATGGATTTTAAGAAGTTTATACACGTTTTGCAATCCTGTGATTTTTATTACAATCTTTAATTATATCCTTTGTTATAGCTCTTTCTTAAAAATCGAACTCTAACAATCAAAGCAGTGGATAATCCGCAGAGTATTAGCAAAAAGTTAAGGGTAATTTGTCATTTTAAACAACCTGTACTAGCGATTAAAATGAAATTTAACCAAAAGACAAATTAAGCCATTTTAATTTGTACAGCTATTTTGTTAACTGGTTTAACTTTTTTTCCCAATTTTAATACATATGCACTAATGAATAAAGCATTTAAAACCTTCAAAGCTATTTAACGCCGAAGCCACTTTATTGTGACGATTCCATTGCAATACATTCCGAAGCAAAACATGTAAACATCCTTCTCTAAATTATTAAGTCCTAAGCTTAAAATAAAGAAGTTTAAGGATTATATTTTTTGACACAGTAATTTCTCTTTGGAATGTTATACCAAATTGGGATTATTGTAATTTGTGAGATAAATAAACACATGAAATTGATGGGGAATGGAAGTTTAAGTTAAGACTGAGAAAAATAAATGAGATGGCTTAAGTTAAAGAGAGAGTATAATTAATAGAGTTGTTTCTATAAAACAATGCAATGAAATTTCACTGAAAGAGAATATTTTTTGCTCAAAGTTTTTCATGCCTAAATTTAAGATAAAATTGTTTTTAGAATCAAATGAAGGATATAAACGAGTTTCATTTAATAAAACAGAAGGTTTGAGATTAATTGGAATAATTGGAAATATTATCGGTTCCTTATACATCAAAATACTCAAAAAAATACAAAACACTAGCTCGGATACAATCCATGTTCAATAAATTAGAAAGCTTCTGACGTTGTTTTAAAATTTAATAGTATTTCTATGCTTCCGACACAAAAAATCGGACACTCCAGATTAATATTTTTTACCTATTTAGGACTAACTATCAACACCTATTAAACATTACATGATAAATTGAATATGTTTTACTATATTGATTTTTATAAAAACCCCACCCGTTGATGCTCAAGAAAAGTATCACAAATTATCTTTTAGACAAAACTATATGCGACTCGGAAAAATATTTTATTTTTTACTTTTAGTATTTTTATCACATTTAAATTTCATTCGATATAGTATATAATAAATACATTTTAATTAACAAAGGTAAGGTAATAAGTTACGTTGAAACATTTCATGATGGGTTTTAGCTTCGATACAACAATTGCTTCTCAAGATGCTCAGGCTTAAGGGTTCCATCAATTGATTGGCAATCCTTATTAAAAACAGAGTACGCACTGGCTTCACCCTTACGACGTCGGGTTGTTTTAGTATTCCAGTAAACGAATAGTAAAAGTGATAAAGTAAAATAAACAGCTCCGAATTCAATTTTGAGAAAGGCAATGTAAAACAAAAACCATGTAAGAGCCATTAATCCTCTTGATAAGTAATTCAGTCTCGTATCTCCTTGTGGTGTATCTGCGGTATTAATTGAGGAATCATTTGTATCATTAAGCAAGACATCATCGTTAGATTCAACATTATCGGCAATTGGACTGGTATCTTCATTCTCATTTGAACTTGGAAGTAAAGCTTTGTACAAACGATCAAAAAATGAATCCCAGTAGCCTTGGACTTTCACCTTTATTTCTTGCTTTTTCTGTTCTAATTCCTTCTTGCGTCGGTATTTATGTAGTTCAGATTCCATAATGACTTCTCACTTCAACACGATTCTGCTTTTCAGCTTGACTTTCACCGGAACCGGAACAATGAAGCTGTTTTCTAGATTTGAAATTAAATGCATTTATTTTATTATCCGCAATAACCAAGATAAATCAAATAATTTATGGTACCTTGCAACAAGATGCAAGTTTCTTAAATCAGTTAAGTCGTTAAGTGATATAAAAAGCCTTTTTGCTGGTTTGTAGGAAGTAATGACAGCTGGACTTTGGAAATACATAATAATTTTGTTAACCTATTGTCCCTACGACTTATTAGACTTAAGTGACTTAAAAATAGACATATGTATGAAGTACAAATCCTGCTTTTATATACCGCTAAAACAACCCTTCTTAGTAAATTAGTTCTTATCAAATAAACTACTAACAGCTGTGAAACGCTGTATCTTTGTTTTAGTAAGTTTTGCGAACTTGCTTACATTTTAATTTAAAAGCGCATGTAGATCGATGATCGAATACCTTTTCTGACATTTGTTTTATGAAGAATCCAAGATTTTAAACCAGGATTACAGGATATTGCGTTGCGTTAAACTTCAGCAGAGTATTTTTACTTTTACAGATCAATTTGTCCACTTGCTTGCACATGCACATTTTCCGAATGCTACCCCTTCCAAAATTACGTTGAATATCTGAAATAATTGAAGGAAACTACTAGATTCAATTCAATACTTGTTCAAAAATTTTAAAGCTGAAGAGTAGTACGCCTTCATTGAAACTTTGAAATTAAACTTTGTTATTGAAACCCAGCGGCTGTTTTCCTTCCCGAATATGATCTAGGTCTCTAGGTGTCAATCAATATAAAAAACACCAATGCAAGCTAAATGCAATAACAAAAGCTACAAACAAGAAACAAAGCTTTCTTGAGTGTTTTACATTGTAGTTTTGTCTTTTATTTTCATAAAATTGAAACACATGGGTTGTGAATTTGAATGTCATATTATAATCATGGTCAATTAATTAACTAACTACTTTATTTTTAATGACTATGGCAAATATTTCTATGAAATTTTGGGAGTTAAAGCTTAACTTTCCGAGTTAGCATATGTACTTATATGCTTTAAGTCCCCAAATCATGTAAGATGGAAGATTAAAGCTATCTGTTGAAGTCAAATAGATTTATCTATGAAACGTGAAATAATATTGCAAAAAATGCCTTTTAGGAAAGGAAGGGTTCAACTTTTAGCTTTAAATACCGTAGTGCATTATGTGCACAAAAGAAACCTCTCGAAACACATATTAAGATTCAGGATTCAGAGCAGATGAATAGGAAAGTATTAAATGGTTTGACTTTATTTCTTCAGAAATTTCTTTCCAAAATAATCTTTTTTCTGGGGGATTTGATTGAAAAACTAAATCTCCGTATGAATTCTAATTCTGCAAACGGTATGTGGTTTTGATACAAAGTATCTGAATTAAGAGTGGTGGTGAATGTTGACATTTCCAACTCATTACAATTGATAAATCTGACTCATTATAGCCATACAAAGTATACAGTTATGCAGTTTAAGTAATTAGAATTAAATGTATAAGCCATGTAAACTTTAAATATTATCATTTGTTAACAACGTTTTGTATGAAAATTAGTTTCTACTAATTTCTAAATAGGAAACTAAACGTGGGACAATGAGAAGGCAATAATGCTTTAAAAGGTTAACGCAAACGGTTCTAGAAGGAAACTTTCTAGGAAAGTCTCCAAAACCATAACATATTTTATAAACCTGGAAATATTGCTATAAATATTGTTGATGCTGTTGTTATAATAATAACTATGCCGTACATCGTAATATGCAAGTCGGGTTCAAGTATGTTTGTTCAATTTAAGTTTAGTAGAATAATAGTTAGTTGCATTGCAATTTTTGGTCTACTAATATTTAAATTAAAATCAATTTGCGTATATAGAATAAGATGAGTGTTTTATATATTCATACATGTATTATTCATGAATGACAATTGATCGCAGCAGGTGTGTCGGTCAGTTTCGTCAAACCTCACGACAATTTATAAATCTATTAAATTCTTCGCTTAAAAACAACTAACACAATTAGTTCTTTAATTTTACGGGGCCGTTACGGCTTTTGGCATATGGCATATACGCAGTTGTAATCAAAGTATGATTATTGATGTTATAAAATTCAACAATGCCATTAAATACTCTTTAGGTCAAGAAATTAGTTCAAGCTGAATTGAATATACATTTAAAATATCCTCATTTGCTCTAGAATACAAAGAGTAAATAATAATAACAATCCTTTAATTAATTACACTTTGTTTAATTACCTTTAAGTTAACAATTTTACAAATATTATGTGGACCTACTGCTACCCCAACCCAAGCCATTATGCAATCAACCGCTGTTCCGTTAATAATCAGTTTCCTAAATTCACTGCCCTAATTAAGTTAACATTGTTTTAACTCCTACTGTCATTGAAACGACTCGACTTTTCTCCCTGTCAAAAATTTAAAAAACATGACTTTTGGAACCTGTAGCATCCTACTTGTAGCTATTGGTAAGGGCAAAGGGCAAGAACATAATAGCTTAGAAATTTGTTACACTTTTAATTATTAATTCATATTATCTTTCATTTGTACATTTAAGCAACCGTGTTATACGCTGCTGCAACAGAAGTTTCAGGGGAGGAGGAGGACAAATTTGGGAAACGAAATTGCATCGATGAACCGGAAGGCTTTATATATTGCTCCGAGGGCGGTCAGGGGACGGTTAATAAAAATTGCAACGGTAGCAAAGCATGCTTGGAAGGTGCAGAAGTGAAATGCTTACCACTGAAAAGATGGGAGAAAAGTGATCGTATAGAAGACGTATGCTTTTGTGATGCTAAACTCAAAAATCCAAAAACCAAATATTTTTCAGTGGCTATTTGCGGTCACTGGGATCACCCCCGAGTTCAATCAAAACGGCCGTAAAATCAAGATTAAATTCGAATCCTGAAGGCTAGTTTTAAAATCTTATAAGTGAAGATCCAAGTTTATATTTCTTATTGCATTAACGCTTACCTAGTCCTTCCTTCTGGTCTATGATTTTGATTACATAAAAATATTTTCCTATAAAATACTGAACTATGGTTTTTTGTAGATTTAGGTGGGGACAGATGCCTAGTGAGAGCTACAAGAATAATAGCAAAAAGGTACCATGAAGATTAGATGAGGAATGACATTTTACAGCGCTATACAAAAATCGAATCCCTATAATACTAACAAAACGTAATATTAAAATTGGAACTGAAACTGGGTGCTTTTATCAAGTTGTATTAGAACTAAAATAAAGTTTTTCCTGGAATTATAGATCTTAATTAAAGAAGCATCGACATTAATGCAAGATGAAATAAGTTCAGTAATATTTAATTTATTGTGACCTTTTTGACAAACCATTAAATAGCCGATTGTCGATCACATTTTCGTACAGGTTATGATGCACGATATTATTGATACAGTTTATGTCTTAAAAATTATCTCGCAGCTCAACTTCATAAATTAATATAGGTATTTATAATTATTTTGGTTTGATTATCAAAATGTTGAACAGTTTTATATAGTCATTTCATATGAATATGAATATTACACTAAATTCAAAGCACAGTGTAAAAACATTATTATTGTTATATTGTAACAAATATGTTAGATTAGATAATGGTAAACCAGAGAATACTTATAGAATTTAAAGAATTGTTATGTTTAGAATTTAAATTGAATTTAATGAAATTATATAAGTAATCTGATGGTAAACCAGAAAAATTTCAAACATACATCACCGAAAGTGAAACTAGGAAACAGGTAATAATCAATTTAATTGATTCGGGAACGTATCAATAACGTAACGTAAGTATTACGCAGCTTTTGGTTTTTGTAAATTTAACACATTCAAGTCACACAAACAATTAGAACACACATTTGTTTAAATCAATATCAATGATAACAAATCTGTGCAGTTCATTTGTTCTGATCGGTTTATTCTCCTCTGGTCCCACAAGCCCTAAGCTAGTGTAACAATTAAAAGATAAGTACGGTTTCCCATTTTTGATCGGTATCTGCACCTCATTTACATTTTATAATTGATTTATCATTCCAATTTTCATTTAAAATACCGTGTATTATCGTTATTGTATTAATTTCACTTTAAATAAATGTAATTATAATATTTATAAAATAGAAAATATGAGATACAAAATACTTCCGTAGTATGTAAATTATTGTAAACTAGAAATTATAATTCCAATAAAAACACAAACAAAACATTTAAATTTCAGTCATTAGAGTCATTACGCAACACGGCAACTACAACTACACAACAGAAAACTTGTGAAACCAGTTAATTAATCCCTTTGAACTCCGGGCGGAAGTGAATATCTTTGTACACCTGTGTGCTGAGGATGCGTAACTTGTCCGTGTGGGTGGCCATAAGTCAGTCGAGGGGGCCCACCAGGACCAGGAACGCTATAAGCAACCTAGAGAAAAATGATAATTTGGCATTCTGAGTGACTTCTTAATTTTGTATATTGTGACATTATGACAAATAGATAAAGGAAAATTTAAGGTTAGATACTTTGTTAATTACATGGGGTGATGGAGGTCTTCCTTGGTACGCCGATACACTTGGCTGTGTGCGAATAGGATAGCCTGATGTTATGCTTCCACTAGGGACGTTCTGAAAACCCACACCATACTTACAGTTTATATCAGTCGTTTTCCTTAGCACGAAAAAAAGTAAAATTAATATCGTTTTATAGTAAGCTTACTTGGGGGGCTTGTATCGATAATCCAGGATGTAAATTTAAGTGAGTTGGGCCTCTCAAAGTAAGTCCATGGGAAGGAGGAGGGTAGTACTTTGGATTCTCGTCGGGATACTTATGAGAAGATGGGTTTGGGTGCTAAAATTTCAATTAAATTTAAATATAGGCTGTCGAGCAGCTTTATAGCGCTATAGAATAGTATAACAATTTCCAAATTGCTACAATAAAGCCCAAAAACGGCTTATGAAGATTATGCTCACTTGCTCAACAGTTTGATGAATTACATATCCTCTAGGAAGTGGAGCTCCATGAGGTAGGTACATAGGTCCCGTAATATGCTTTGGTGATTCGTCCCTTGAAGGTTGTTGAGGGGATCTTGCTGGCGGAGCACTAGCGTAAGTATACAAAGTTGGTTGCGGTGGCCCAGATGAAGGGTGGGGAGGTCCTGAAGGATAAGATACATGCTGTTGTTGCTGTTGCTGATGCTGCTGTGGCCCAGGTTGGGAATGTTGAGAAACGGCAGAAACCTGAACTTGTTGAGGGTGAAAATACTGTAACCCTAATGTAGGCTCTAAAAATGTACAAATATAATAATAAGAATAAGCGTTACTAATGTTAGAAATACTAATAAATATTATTTTGCCAAAACATACTATGTCCATATTGTGGTATGGCCTGGGGTGGTGGTTTGAAAGGACCAAATTTATAATTATGAGGTTGAGGAGGCGGTGATGGACTTCTTGATCGTTTAATCTGCCCCTGCAAATCAGCACACGTAGTAAATAAACCATAAACATGTAAGTAATTTATGCTGAAGATCAAATTAGTTTCAAAAACCATACCGTAACAGGCATTGTAGCATGTGGAGAAGTATTATGATGAGATACAGGTGGAGGTGGTCCTACTTTATAAATATTAGGAGCTGTAGGAGCTCTTGTAAGTTGCATAGGCTGCAAAAACATCTGATTTTGATGATGACCTCCGGAATGATCTGATAATTGTAATCTAGGAGGATTATTATAGCTACTATTAAACTGATGAAACTTCATCATGTCATTTGCCTCTTGGCTCATCAATTGTCTTTTCCTAGTTTCATCTTCATTAAGAACTTTCTTCAACTGCAAAAATAATTGATGTTTCTCCTCCTTTAAAGCAGATAAACGCACTTCGAATTCACTAATCTGTTCCGTTGTTTCACTTAAAGTTAATACATGTTGCTTTTGTTGACGCTCCCTTTCTTTACGCTGTCTCTCTACTTCAGCATCTGCTTCCAATTCTGAAAATAAAAAGACGCTTATGTTAGCTTACCAGCTTACAATCTTCCATTTCACATTTTGATTCCAGATACGTTCAATTTTACAATTTTACATTACATTCCACAAAACATACAATGATTATCAAAGCCAAATGCTTTTTTAAACAAAATTAATTTGCTTATTTCTTGGACTTTATTGTGTACTACATATTAACGTGTCATTTTTAAATGCAGTCAGTCCAGTTCCAGTCATTCATCAATAGAAATTACTGACTCTACTCCCATCAATGGTGACATTGGTGATGCATTTCCACTGTTTTTTTCCAGTAATTAATTTATCATAGGACATATCAAACAGCATTGTTCTAATCTAATATCATCAAAATACATAATACCATCTAATTTCTAAAAGATTTAGTATTTTAGAGACAAAAGTCCCATATAATCCAACGAATCTAACATTCTATCCATAAGTTCATTATAATTAAAAACAACGGAGCATCCCATAAAAAACAGCATAACCAGCCTCTTTGTTTAACCAGCCTTAATTTAATTTTAGCAAAAAAAATAAAAATAAAAAAAACCCTCAGCAAGCACCACTGGCTGAATGGGGCACTAACCCTGTTTTTTACGCTGTCTCTCCCGCATGATGTGGCCTTTGAGAGCATCCCACATTGGTCTGCTCATCTTGGGTCTCTCAAGCACCACCGGGGGCATCTTGACTCTTGACCTTTTACAAATCGTACTTGACCCTTCCTCTATATACAGCTTTGCTTCTTATAATTAAATTATTATTTAAAATACTTTCAAAAATCTCTTCCATTCGAGCTGACTCGATCTACTTAAATTTTCAAGGTGTGCAACTCATATTCCTGCCAACAACTGCTGTTCTTCCTAGCGGGAAATATTGAAGAAGCGGCTTTTGAAGACCCTAGTAAAAGTGACCTCAGTGTCTGGGCGTCCGTGTCCCTACAACCAAGTTTACTTGTGCGGTGGGGGTGTTGGGGGTTTACTGTTGTTTTTACAAAAGGGTAAACCTTTGACCTCTACAAGGTCGTGATCTGCTTTAAAATGAATCTTCCACCACCACCACCACTCCCACCTCCAGCACCACAAATGATGAAACCAGTCACAACAGGAGCACAAATGAATACCTTTACCAACAATAATGACGCCAAAAAATTATGCTATGAAAGGAAGACAATTAGTAGAGAAGAGGCTATAAAACAAATTGAACAACTTGCTCTTATGGAATTGGATACGATGAGTAGAGATAGCTTTGCTGAATCGACTGACGAAGCTTTAGGAATGCTAGTTATTATGACTCCTATTCTACAACCTATTCTACAAAATGGGCCTGTGTAGGTGTTTTCATGCTATTTTATGATTATTTGTTTTGAATTATTACGTCTATTTTGGTTTATTATTAAATTTAATCTCTATAGATGTGGTCTGATAGCTTTAGTTGAAGCAGCGCAAATTATGGGGATCTCTTTAGCCCCTGATTTCATCCTCAAAGAAGCTATTGGTCTTGGTATGACTAAAAATGGAGAAATGTTTTCTGTAGAAGCTATGAAACAACTAGTCAATCAGTATTTGGAGAAGAATGCTAACATATTTGAAACTACAGATTTGGACAAGATATTTCAAGTATTTCTGATGAAATGCTTACGAGGGAGTCCTATACTGATACCGTGAGTTATCCACTTTCATTCAGCTAGATTATTTTTAAATTCACGATTACTATACATCTCTATCAGGAAAGTACATAAAGTTTTAAAAGCTGGGGTTGGTTTGATTAACTTCAGATATGACGCTGATCGTAATCATGGTCCTTCATTGAGACTAGGACATGCCGCACATTGGGCGGTTGTTCATGGAGTAGCAATACCAATCTCAATTTCAAAGCTAAAAGAACTCCAGGTTGAAATCGGTTTACACTCTGGTAAAGCTATCGTTGTATTAGAACCAGAAAAATTATCTAGTCTTATGATGACTCAAATTGCTGATATTTCCTCGCAAGAATCAATTTATGTAATTGCGCATCAAGGAAAAAGCATACGCGCTGGAATGTGGAAGTACACGGACTTAATATCAAGTAACCAAAACTTAAAAGAAATATCACCTAAACTGACAATAAATGCTGATGAATATGTATTAGGAAACATAGAAACTGGACTGTGCTCAAAGTTAATATTTTTAGAAAAGTGAAGTTTTCTATATTATTAAGTTTAAGCATTTAAGATATACACTGTATGTTTTGTTGATGAATGTAAAGTAACGGAAGAAATGTTTTGACTTTGGTTACGATTAGATTAACGAACGATACATTAACTATTAAAATTTACATCCTCGTGTACTACTAATTAGAAATTAAACTAACATACCTACATTAAGGAGAGCCATTTTAAGGAACAAACTTAATCTGTATAAATGAATTATTTAACATCATAGAAGTAACATGCATCTAAAAAATAAACATGAGAGTATATCTATACTTAACTTTCTAAAACATTTCCTGTTTCAATAAAAACGAACGAGTTTCGTATGTATAGTTGAATCAGTTACAACGATTTAGTCTGTTTTCTAATTCAACAGAACGACGACGGATAACGTACGGTAACCCTAGAATTGAATATTTTGCACATAACGAATAATGCGAAAATTCTATTCTGCTTCGCCTTCATCCATTTCATCTGGATCGGAGCGTTGTTCTTTTACTCTAGGCTCTTTTTCGTTTTGAATTAAATCCTGTGCGGACTGAGGGTTTTCATCATCTTGCGATAACTCAATCCTTGAAACTTGACTTGCCTCCTCTGACTCCTCATCACTTTCATTTTCCTCATCGTCATTATGAGTTACAGCTTCAACCTTTTCAGTTTTTAGCTCAGAGTCATGACTTTCTCCGTTTTCCTTCAGCTCTTCTTCTTCTTCCTCAACAACTTCCTCTTCCTCTTCAACGATTTCCTCGACGATTTCTTTCTGTGATTCTTCCATATCTTCTTCCTTAATGATGGATTCAGGAGTTTTAGTTCCATTGATTTCGGGTTTTATAGAAGACGGAACTTGGCCTTCTTGTGCAGTGAATACCGTGACAGTAAAGTCTTCTACTTCGTCAACTAGTCCCAATTCATCATTTTTCATGATTTCATTGAGTTCGTCTTCAATATCTTCATCCATTGGGTCTATTCTTCTATGTGAAGTTCGACCTGCCACACGTCCTTCCCAATAACGTTTGCTACGTTGCTCATAATCTTCTAAATCTTCTAGCACAATCTTCCGTTTGCTTGAAATCATTTCTGAAATGAATAAAAGTAATTCATAAAATATCCATAAAATCTGATCTAATTGAGCTCTACGCTGTACATTTTTTATTGTTTTTTTGTTGCTGCTTACAGCCAGTACAATGCCAGATTGGCATACAGCTATATGGCATGTCGATTGAAGATTGAAAAAACAATACCGAATATTATTGACAATTATTAAAATTAAGAGCATTACCTGTAACGTATTGTTTAGAGCTTTCTAGCCTGCATTCCATTATAGGATTCATTACTTTCGGCAAATAGAAGATATGCGGTTTAGCTTCTGTCCGGATGAAATTAGTGAGGTATTTTGTTTTGTTCTCCCACTGTTCAAGCTAAAACAAGAGAAACAGGATAAAATTGTTTAAATTACATAGCTTGACAAGACAATAAAGTCTCGCTGGGCTGCTCCCTTCACCATCCACCATCTTCACTACTAAAAAACTAATAACTAACAGACTAACACTAACATAAGTCAGCATTTTTAGCATAATAAAAATACTTACTTCAGCAAGACGTCGACGTTTAACCTCGATCCGTTTTATTTCTGTCAGACGTAATTTTCTTTCTTTAATTAGCTCTTGCTTCTTAGTTTTGACAACTTCTCGCTCTTTCTTAGCTGCTTCGTCTAACTTTGCTTCGATTTGAGCCCTTTTATCTTCCTACAATGAAATAAAAATTAGTGGCATTGAATTATTTCAATAAGAATACACCTTCGGACACCATACCACATACACATACTCCCTCATGAAATCGTATAATTTAATTAGTCAAGCAAGTTTGATAGCTACCAACCTTAGCTTTGAGTTTAGTCTCATCTTGTTTAAACTGCTGCAGAGTCCCTAAAAGAGCTCCGAACATCCTTCTATTTCGTTCTCTACCAGACCTATCTTGACGTTGTTCAGCCAGAACTTCTTCTCGTGACTTTTCCTTACCGGACGACACAACCCTTGACGCTAACTAAAACCAATGAAAAAACCAAATTTACATCCATGTCCCATTTCTCTCTTATTAATTGCCATTAATTTTTTTCATTTCTATTTCAGCACTATTTTCCTAAACTCAAGCAAAAAACTAAAGAAATCAAATCGATTATATCACGATCATGTATCATACCCTACGACCTGCATGCTGGTACTCATCATCCTCAACAGAGTCTCTAGGCCGGGTAAATCGAGGTCCAATGACCATAGGCCCTAGTCTCCCTGAAGATGAAAATGAGTCCCCGCCCCTTCGCCTCTTCTCCATAGGTTCATCTGCTTCCCTATCATAATCCTCCCGTCTTCTGACTCTGGAGCTTTGCTGTTGAAAGTATTCCTCTTTTGGTGCATCTTGTTGTTGATGTGGTGGTTGACCTCGTCGATTTCTAAAACAAAACGCACACACAAAGTTTACACCTTTGGCTTTAAGATACAGAATATGCTAACCCTCTACTTATCATGAGTCTAATTCATAATTGGAATTGTGAATTGCCAATTAACCTGCCAAAAGCAGCAAGTTCTGAAGCGTCCTTCCCGAACACCTTCTTGATATCATCATCAACACTGCGAAGCGTCTCCCGAGCCTTTTCAAGTTCTGCTTCCAAACTGCCGGCTAAATTGGATATCACGTCCGTTGCCATTTTTTGATTTTTAAGTGTCAAGTGCCGGGCTACCCGTCGATGATACTATAATGGGACACGTCTTACTTACCAAGCCGAAGATGGAAGATTGTTACGTGCAATGAAATTAATACAAATTTCGAAATTCAATCAATGCACAAAATGTGACTGAAAACCTGATAACGTGCGCACCTCCAACTATGAACTAAATCTATATTATAATAAGTTAAATTAAATAATTAATTATGAACTACCTAAATCATATAAAGAACCATGTAGTAGGTATTAGTGATGCATTTGCATTTTATAACAATTTAAAGCTATTTTATTAATACTAATTTGTTTTATTTCAAAAAAGCCAAGTTTTTGATTGAAGTTTGTGTAACATATCACATATAGAACCAATAGAAGTGTACAAACGCACTTTGTGTGATAATTTTCAGAAAACCCTCGGTTGAGGAACTAGAAGGAGGTGCAAAAAACCAAATTAATTTAGCTCCCACTAGAGGCTGCACAAAATTCATACTGAAATCTCTGACTTCTTTGGAGAAAAGTTTGACAGAATTTATGTGCTTTCTTATTATGGCTGGGGCGTTGGGGGTTGGGGCCCGTCTACTGGGGTGTATTTTGGGAATATAGTATGCGACGAAGAATTGAGAAAGTTAATAGTAATAGTAAGTAATGCCAGTTTTTTGATAGATTTGCGACTCTTGAGACTGCATTCAAGCAATTCAACCAAAAAAGGGTCTCAATTGACTCAAGTCTCATCTTCATGCTTCAGTCAGAAAAAAAGTCTCACATATTTCGGTCCGATCTGCCCTAAACCAAAATTCATGTCAATTTTCAATACCAAAATTGCTTTTGAGAATATATAGCAGATTTCTTGCAAGTATCAAAAAATTATTCGTAACTGTTTCAAACAAGCGCATTAGCAGAAAAATAACTTTAAGTAGTTAATGTGTTCGTATTTCAAGTTTCATGTTTCAAAGTCAAATGGTTCCTTGCTTTTTGAAGAATGATTTATGCTTCTGAAACTTGAGTTGGATAGTTGGATTAGTGATTCCCTGCCTAAAATAACTTTAAAATGTTATTCTTACATGAGGTATTTTTGCTTCCGAAGGAGTCAAAATAAATGAATCGACTCAAATGGAAAGGTTTTTTTTAAAGAAACTTTTATTATGATTTATTATAGCCTTATAAGGAAGTATAGCTTCAAAGTTCAATGTGCAAGACTATTAGTTGAATTTCTCGTCAAGTTAATATTTTAATTGATTCAAAATTTACAGAAAATGCAAACACCATCAGATAGAAAGACCATCTACAGTCTAAAGGGCAATCGTAATTCTGTAGAAATCTTATATGAAAAGTTTATCTGGAGAAGTAGCATTTTTATCGTTTAACCCGTTTGACTTAAATGATTGCACAAGGAAAAATTGACAATTTAGAATTTTATTGTAAAATTAGATTAGAGTTGCATTTGTTTGTCTTCAAAACATAATAATTTTACCGTTTTACCTTAAACTCACTGAATACCATTATAGTACACGAATTTCATTTCCATATTTATCAATTCATTATATGTCAAATGCAAGATTTTATATTACAATATTTGATAAACAACATACTAAAATTTTACATTTATTGTAATTTTGCTAATTACTAGCTTCATGGCCCAAACTTGCGATCTAATCTAACCCTGACTCTTGAATATATTTTAAAGATTTCGGAAACTTTTTTAGAAAAACTGATTATATAAAAGTTGGATTTCAGCAGAGAGTAAGTAACTATATAGTTACTTACTCTCTGGATTTCAGTATAGGTATATTCCAATTAATACTGTACAAACGGTTTATGTTATTCGTTTGCTAATTATCTTATTAGAGGTAACTTATAACTAAATACTAAAATCATATTCGGCTTTCTGTTACCATATATTATCTATTACTACAGAACAAGCCCTTAATCCCATTCTTTTATTTCAAACATAGCAAAACAATTACTTTTTATAATTAAAGTCTTCAAAATTTTATTCGGATTAATTAAAACAAAAAAACAAAATCGTATATCAAATTACAGAACTTCAATTTTATTATATTTACTAACCATAAAAGAAATTATGCAAATATTGATGTCGAATTGAAAACTATTTTAAGATGATACATGATCATATCATATCGTTTGTACCATACTGTCCGACGAACAGATCGAGTTCTTCATCACTAACTGATAAAACTGATATTATAACAAACCCTATACAAAAAACCGAATGATCTGTATGCTTCATATAGAATTTCGTTCATTCTGTCTCTTCTGTCATCGTCATCATTATTGGCTTCATATGCACAAATGTACCTGTACCAAGTTGTACCTTCCGTTTTAATATAAAAACATTTCCTCGGTGAAAATATGAGCTTTTGTGAAATAACCGGATATTGTTGTCTGACGATGATGACGGCAGTCCATGTTTACTCCATTTTTCCATACTTACCCTTTCGGTTCGGATAAAGCTATTTCATTACATCAGACGGAAAAGCATACAATATAGGATGTTCCATGAAATGTTAATATATTAAAGTATCAGATTCGTATTGTCTTTTTATCCTTAAACTCTAACTATACGGTACATAATATACACAATCGAAGTGATGGACACTAAAAGTCTTTCACTTAATAGAAGAATGGAGGTAAATTGAGACTAAAATAACCACAATCGTTATATTATATGACCAGGTATTTTATTCTCAACTGTTTCAACTCAACATACATCATCATCCACTTTTTTCCGACCCACACTGTTTACCTTTATTAGTCTGTAACCCTCGTTTGGATAGTTTCACTTAACTTATATCCTCTCAAATTATTTCTTTCTAGGATAAAAAAGAGAAAAGTGTGTATAAAGAACCGGAACTGGAACCATTAGGAAAATTCTGACATTATTTCTACAAACTAAAAAAATTGTGCTAGACTCCATCTCCATGCTTTATAAAAATTTTACTAATGTTTAGTAAGTTGGCTTTCGGGTTCTATATTTACAAGCCTTTTTTATTATCAGGGTGAAAGAGAACAATAATGAAATAGTTTACACAACCGAACGATGGTGATGATGATGAGATGATGACATTTTTATCAGTTCATAAAATCATTCTATTACATGAAAGGAGTCAAGTATACACTTCAGAAGTAAAATTCATGCATGTTCAACTTTTCACAAATCAATTTATCCTTATATAATATTGACTTGCTGTCATTTACAAAGCTTTTTCGAGTGTAGAGAGTCAGCACTTCGTAATACTGACACAACACAACTCAATCTGTTTATCATAATATCGAATGGTCCGACGACCGACCGTCCATACAATTACCCAAACCCAAACCCTATGCTATTCTCTCTCTCTTCTCTTCTCTTAGTTCAAAGTATTATTATGCAACCCAAACCCCATCTGTCACAGTTCTCATTGGTTAATCTGATTCTGAATTTCATAAGCACATTGAAATTCTTTATTTGTGAAGTGATTTTCTTCAAATTCAAAACCTTGGTATAAAATAATTTTTTAAACCGCATGGAGTTGCCCATTTGTCGATTTAAAGCTCATCTTTCAACAAATTTCGAATTTGATAAGCACATGGAAATTCTTTATTTACCTTTAAAACCTTGGTGTAAAATAGTTTTTACAATCGCAGGGCGTTGCATATTTTTCGATTTGAGGCTTATCTTTTAACAAATTATAAATTTGATAAGCACATTGAAATCCTTTGTTTATAAAGCGATTTTCTTCAAATTAAAAATACTGGATTAAAATAATTTTCTAAAATGCATGGCACCATTAATTTTTCGATTTGAGTCTTATCTTTCAACTAAATTCAAATTTGATAAGCACATTGAAATCTCTTATTTATGATGCGATTTTCTTTAAATTCAAAACCTTGGTGTAAAATAATTTATAAAACCGCATGGAGTTGCCCATTTGTCGATTTAAAGCTTATCTTTCAACAAATTTCGAATTTGATAAGCACATTGAAATTCTTTATTTATGAAGCGATTTTCTTCAAATTAAAAATCTTGGCTTAGAATAATTTTTTAAAACGAATAGCACTACTCATTTGTCGACTTGAGGCTTATCATTCAACTAATTTTGAGTTTGATAAGCACATAGAAATCCTTTATTTAGGAAGCGATTTTCTTCAAATTAAAAATGTTGGATTAGAATAATTTTTTAAAACGAATAGAACTATTCATTTGTCGATTTGAGGCTTATCATTCAACTGATTTCAAATTTGATAAGCACATTGAAATCCTTTATTTATGAAGCGATTTTCTTCAAATTAAAAACCCTGTTTTAGAATAATTTTTAAAAACAAATAGCACTACTTCTTTGTCGATTTGAGGCTTATCATTCAACTGATTTTGAATTTGATAAGCACATTAAAATTCTTTACTTGTGAAGCGATTTTCTTTAAATTAAAAATCCTGGTTTAGAAAAATTTATAAAAACGAATAGCACTACTTCTTTGTCGATTTGAGGCTTATCATTCAACTGATTTCAAATTTGATAAGCACATTGAAATTCTTTATTTGTGGAGCGATTTACTTCAAATTACAAACCTTGGTGTAACATAAATTTTAAAGCCGTATGGCGTTTCCCATTTGTTCATTTAAAGCTTATCTTATATTTTGAATTTGACAAGCACATGGAAATTCTTTATTTATGAAGCGATTTTCTTGAAATTAAAAATCTGGCACCAAAGTAATTTTAAAGAGCGTATGCGTT
>JAQGAA010000978.1:0-18027 GCA_034696425.1 Isotoma viridis | reverse complement strand
ATAATTTTGAAGAGAAATTTAGAGGAACTTAAAGCATGAAAATCTACTACCTTTGATTCTATGTTAATTCACATTCTTTGAATATCTATTCCAATTAAACAAACATACCCCTATAACTAGCCTCCATAAATGAGTTAAGAGGTCAGAGTTCCAGTTACCCCTCATTTAATTATCAGTTTATGTGTGTATTTGTTTTGTTAATGTACATGTAGCTTACAAATAGTATACATTGGTGTACACAAGCGTTTCAAAATAAAATCCTGTATAATAATCCAGAAGCCTTAATACTAACTATGGGATTTCGATCCCTGTTCTATTTATTCTGAAATTTGAACTTCATCATGATTTTTAAAATGTGAACAACTAACTAAATAAATGTCTTAATCGCAACCACCATGCCAGTCGAAAGTTAACAACATGCTGCTCTGTTGGCTACTAGATTTAATTACGATCTACTTTGTGCATTATACTGGACAAAAACACATGATTTCTTAAGACTTTTGGTGAATGATTTATAATCTCATGCAATCATTGATTTGGTTCATTCAAGCCTTAAGCTATTCCCAAGTCACTACCCCATTTTACATGCTATCGCTACCTAATTCTAAGTTTAAAGTTTTAATTTAAAGTAGATTTGGGAAATGGACATAACTGTACAAACAAATTACACATTATAAATCTTTACACAATACCTGCTTATCATGGAACAGACGTTAAAACCTCTCAAGATGAAGTAAGTAGTACATAAATTCCTAAAAGCTTAAACAATGGAACAATCTTACAACGTGCAATCAATGCACTGCTGCGTCTCCTAAGTGCTGTCGTAATCAGCTTCTACCATTTGCAGTAACATAAAAAGTCTACAATCGGATTTACCCACAAAACTGCCGTTGAACGTACAATAGCATAGCACTCCGTACATTTCGCTCGAACGACTAAACCTCTACAGCTTACAATATTTACTTAATTTAGCTATAACGATAAAAATACGTCACAACGCCTTTACAGTTGAATATCAGTGATTTTAAAATTAAATTTAAATCTGATTACCTACTTATCCTTTATCTTAACAGAGCACACGAAACAAGATGAAAGCTACTAAATTCTAAATTATTATTCTGGTATTTGCTGGCTAAATCACAATCTGTTTTCAGACCACGTTGAACATGGAAAACTGTCAACTTTAGCTCCAACCCATGGTCAGGATAGTCCATTTCCATTTACATGGAGGCCTACACAACACATGACACAGGTTTCGATCAGATGTATTAGATGGATTGTTACGAGAAGTTTTGCAACAGCCTCTATGATTCGTGATACACCCCTTTGTTATTCCAAAATCTTCTAATACATAAAAACTATTAGACGACTAATTGATTTCTACGACGGCATAGGCGACCTTGAGGGGGGGACAACAAGGGCTGATACAGCAAGAGCAGCAGCAGCTGCAGGCATTACTGTTACTGCTGTATGGTCTGGGAGGGCTTTATTTGTTGCTTTTTTTGTTGGAGACCTTGCTAAACGTCTGAGTTCTCCGCTGGACAGGAGTCGTCTTAATTTTCTGGAAACAATAATTTATGCACATGTTTTAAAACTTGTTAATCAATATATTTAGTTGTTGAGAACAGAACATACTTGGTCTCTGGAGTGCTGATAAAGTACAAGTCATCAGGAGCATCCATCCAAGAGATTATCTGTTTTCGAGACCCAATTCGAGTCACAGTTTGCATTTTTGCTTTGTTACCATTCATGTGATTTAAAACAGTGCGGTAATTCATAGCAGCTGTGGCTGGAAGGTGTTGAGAGACAACTGGGAGTGGAGAACCTCCTCGACTGGAACTTCTAGGAGCGGTGGGGTTTGCTAGAGGGTCCCAAGCAAGTCGTTTTGAGGGAGGACCTACCAAATTGTACATAAGGAATCTTTCTAATCAAATCATTTAAAAAAATGCTACTGCTACAGAACACAAGGATAATTTACCATCAATTCCGTTTAATTCCTCAAAGCCCCTTCGTTTAATATGACTTGAAGGGGAAAGGTTATTCATACAGATCTGCTTTTCAGGAACTCGCTCATATATAAGAGATCCGTCTACAAGGTTCAAATTGGATTATAAAAATTTAAAATCTGAATATATAGTTTGATGAAGACTACGAAAGGAAAATGAGACATCATTTATTTTATACCTGGTCCTTTTGGTGGCTTTGGATAAGCTATTTTTTCAGGCTGTGGTATTTTTCCCTTTTCAGTAAGTACTAACCATCCTGGAATACTTCTGTCACTCTGGCCTAACTTGTACGAAACTTCGGTTACTGATGCCCCAGCGGATTTTCTCTTCCTTCCTTGTATCAACGACTTCAACTGCTCTGGTGTCTTTCCCACAACTCTTTGTTGACCTAAGATTTAACATAATATTGATTCAAATAGTTTTAAGATATCAAAATGGGTCATTGGACCAATGAAATTGTGGAAAAAATAGACATACAATCTTGTTTTATGAGAATAACATTAACAGGCCAGAATGGGGATCTACTGGCACGCCGAGTTTTTAAATGATCACTACAAATACGTCTGGAAACCCTTGTCATAGGAGTTGTGTGAAGATAAAAGGCAGTTCTAGTTTTCATTACGGGACGTGGAGATCCGGATCTCATTGAGAATCCATGAGACGTAGCATAATGGCGTGCTAACTGATTCCTCATTTTAAACTCCTGTAAAATTGCACCAGAAGACGACGAGGGGTCATAAATGGCTGAAAAATGCATTTAATAAAACGCTTATCAGTTAATGATTTCAAAATACCTTGTCACAGCCAACAACAGCACATCTATGAATTTTATGTTGCAGAAGACCAATATTTCTCTCTGTACACCAATCGTTTAAAAATGTAGAATTCTGAGTTAATACACGATAATTTTATTTAATATTTCAAAACAGAACATAACGATCACATACCAGGGACAGGAATAGCTGGAATTTCTCCATCATCTGACGGTGTTTCTGGCTTGGGTTTTGGCTTCGGCAATTCAACCTCACCATCCACTACTTCATAAACCAAGGTCATACAAAATACAAATTATAAATAAAATTAAAAATTGCACGGACAGCACGAATTACAAGAGTGAAAAACTTACGCATTTTGTTTGGAATTTTGAATCCACTATACTTTCTCCAGTAATTCCAACAAGAACTACATAATCTGGCCTGAACACCAGTAGGCCCAGCCCATGCATACCATTGGGTAGACATTGCAGCTATATACCACAAAAAATTCAAATTATTGACTGTGCTGTTTATTGTCTAATCTAGTAAATCTAGTTACATTAAGTTATTAAAATAACTTACATGAGCATGATTCACAAGGCTTTCCTGGAATGAGTTGTTCAGGTGTACTGCTGCCATTCATTATTCCTTTATTTGAGATAGCTGCTGGGCCTGGTTTGGTACTATGAATTGCAATTCAAGTCCAAAGCATTAAAATTAAACCAATATCACTTAAAAGCGAAAATTTGAAAATGAATGATAGGAGTGTTAACTTACAAATTAGGTATGTACACTTGCTTTAGCTTTGTTTCGGCCTCAACAGCTTTCACTCTTTTTTGTTGTACATAACGGTCAGTTGTTTTCCACATGTAGTAATACTCAACTATATTTTTTAAAGTTTTCCAAGGTAGAAAATCGGTACGGATATCTGTAAAGTCTTTTCCATATTTTTCTAACGCCTCTTCAAATAAGTTTGCCTAGAATCAGAATCAAGGATAATGTAAAATATACATAAAATATTGAAGCGATGAAAGGGAAACCAAATTATTTGTACCTCCGATGCCGACCATTCTTCCATCTCATCTCGACAAAGAACTGGTCCGGTAGAAGGTACTAGGGCTGAGACAGCGGCAGTAATATCGTAGGAGTATTTGTGCAACGTAGCCATCGCATGAAACTGTATTAACAATACAAATTAAGAACTTCTCTTCCACACTTTAGAATGTTTAAAGTGTCTAGTTCCTTACCAAAGTTACATCTCTCGAGGCAGCCGCAGCACTCATGTGTAAACTTGGTTGTTTCACAGAGCTGGAACAATCCAAAGCTCTTGCAAATGTTCCTACTGATCTCGATATGACTAAAAACTGATCTATCTGTCTGTCTGTTAGTCCATGGCTTGGTGTCCAAACTAAAGTTTCCAGGTCTTTAAGTTCTCTTTCGTCCGACTCTAAATGTTTGAGAGTTAGTTGGTTATTTAAAACTGACGAAATTATGAACCATTGATGTCCTAAATACAATTTCAAACCCATTAATAACTTACCACCGTCTTTGAGCAAGGGCTTCGGTGCTTCGGCTTGATAACGCTGCCCTACACGGATTTCTCCTCGATCTGCTAGAAGAGTTTTTTGTTGAGGATCGTACACCAAAGCGTAAAAGAAAGAATCCTAGAAGATATAAAGAAAATGTGCTGTTCAGATTATGTTGTATGTGGGTTAATTTAGCACGCATAAGTTGTGAATGTCAAAAATGTAAACACTTTACTTCGTTATTAAGGTATGACAGCAGACTTTCCGTCTCATTGAGGAGTGTAACAGAGCACTTTCCCCTAATCTGGGTGGCAGGAAGATTTTCCACTTGACGAGAAAGGAAGAGTTCTCGGTGCTTTAGCAAATGCTTTTGCTTTGGATTTAAGCCATCCCGATCTTTCCATTCGTCTTCTTCTAAGGCACCTTCAACAAAATTAAAATTAAAATTGAAATGTTTCCTTAAAAGAAATCTTTTCTAACCAAAAAATTACTTATACACATTATTTCGCTATAAATCTTAGGCTTATCTTTTCTTGTAAGCCACGTACAAACTCAGGTACGTCGAATATGAAAGGGTTATGAGATCCCTTTTCAGTTTGGCTATTTGACATTATACTAGCACGATTAAAAATAAAACAAATAACACCTGGCAAGAACCAGGCCTTAATTCTTCGCTCCCATGATGATGATGGCACACTGACTCTACTTGAACTATTAATATTTTTAATACTATTAATAATATTTTCAATCAGTATTAATTAATTATTTTGATTTTTGTAACCGTACCGAATATTTGGATCAACATGGTGTTGTTATATGCATGCTATATTTTTATGCCACGATTTAAACGATTGAAAACTGAACAACTAAAGTGTCAGCACAATTCATAAGGATTATACATCTGTTTTGCCTGTATATATATGCAATACAAGCATCATCATAACCATTAAACATCAAAAACTACAAATAAAAGCAACTTCAAAATATTTTCAAAATACATTAATTGATGTTTTCAGCTGTATATCTAGCATCGGCGTCTAACTAGAGCTACTGACTATAGTGAATCGCTTATACCCTACATACGTGGTATGGTATTTGAAAGGAAAAATAGTCTCGTCTTAAGAAGACGAGCCCAAGGCCCAAGCCCAAGCAATAGGAAACTTCTCATCCTGTAATATGGTTTGGTGTCATTTCATTACTTTTTTTTTTGTAAATCCATACCAACCATTTCGTTTGTATTGAGGATGATCATCATGTATCAAGGGTTTCAAAGAAAGTAAAAGTAAAAATGAAGTCAGACAGCATAGAGCTCAGAGTAGACGAGCAGAGGATCTAATACTCATCCATATTACTAATATTCTTCAACTTTTGTGTGGAAGTAGAAGTAGATGAGATGAGCCCGAGTTGCCTTAAGAAAGACCTTTCTGTATTTTTGACTCTTTCATCGATCAATAATATCCTTCGCAAAGCTTCTTCAGTAATTCACAATCAAGAAACTGAACAGGAAAATTGCATTTATGTTTATAAACAGTCTCAGTCTCTTCTCCTTTTTCATTCTAATTTCTTTTACCGTTTAATAGGTATTTATTTCTCGAAAAAACATTTTTGTCAAAAATCATTGATTAAAACAGTTATCATAAAAGCTTTTTACAGCTCGAGTATGCTAAACATAAGTACAAGTATTTATTATAATGAACTAATACCTGTGCAAGTGTAAATGGGACATAATTTCTTTATGTGAAACCGGTGAAAGTATGATTCACTGTGTTGGTAAAATACTTACATAACATTGCATATGAAATAAAAAAAATACTATAACATAGGCTTAACAAACAGAAAAGTTGGTGAGCGCAAAGCCCAGTGTAGTCTAGTAGTGCTAAAAAAGTTTGCATTAGTAATGTGTATTTTTATTATAGAATTTCATAATGTAGTAGAGAAGGCAAAGTTAAAAGAACTTTCTCCGACAAATCAAGTACATTTAACGATTAATGGGAAGACGCAGAGCCATTTTCTCAATTCCAGAATTTTAGATTGCATCTCTATAGAATTACATAGGGGGAAAGGAAGCAAGCTTGAACTCTCAGAGAACTGATTGGGATTGTGTGAGTAGGCAGCTAGAAGGGCAGAGAAACATAATATATAAATATAATATACAGAATAGAAAGCCAAGCCAAATAGTCTTGATAATAATAAGAGAAGAGGAGAGAGAAGGTAGTATTTATTTAGCGATGTAAAAAGTGGCAAGCCAAGCCAAGAGGGAATGAGAATGAGAGAAAGACCAAAACGAACTAAAGGACCGACACCGAGTCACAGGCTCTATCGATTTTTATCTTAGAACTTAGAAGGAACGCTATCAATTTGCATGTGGTAATCCACACTCGGTATTGCATTGCAACAAACCTCTTCTCGGTACATTCTTTTAACATCTACTACCCGTATTTTCATTAAACCCCTTCATTTCCAACACCTATATTTGTCTAAGCACACCACGAGCCACGACCACACTTTACTCTTTAAAATACTAAATGTGATACATTGAACAAAGTGAGTGCATGCGACAACTATGTATTTAATGATTATCTTTTCAAAAATTCCTTTACTTGCAGATATTACTCTTAGATAAATCATCAAGTTACACAAGGCATAATTTGCTTCTCAATGGTCATTTTTAGTGAAATAATACCAATATATTGCATCTTGCAACAACGGGTCAACTTTCATCCCTTTTATGCTTTTATTTCTAAAATCAAAATCTTTTACAAAAATAATGAAGTTCGGTAACGACGCAAATGGAAGCCATTTACCGTAAGATAAGAGATATAAGACGAGTACTCAACTCATTGTCGTTTGTCGATAGCCCTACCTAGCATTTCATTCCATAATATATAGTAAGTTCCTTCCAACTTTCACTTCCCCTAGCCCTAGATAGACAGTACGATACTACTTGAGAGAACAGCACATAGGACACAGTCCCTCTTTTTCCTTTTTGTCTTACTGTACTAGTGAAAGCTTTTCTCTCTACTTTCACTGGGCTAGATTGAAGTTGGGTAACACGAATTGAATGCATGTGCATCTAACTTCTAAAACTAAGAGAAGTAGAAAAGCAGAAGGGAGCTCTACTAACTAGTACCCAGTAAACCTTCACATTCGAACTGTCAGGGACCTAAAATGAATTCAATATCAGCTTTGCTATTAATTTTATTGGTTGACTTTTCCGATCGAATCAAATAGAACCGAGATCCATCCACAGCCAATTTAATTGGCCTTATGAAATTTTATTTTTTATCTGCATATAAACTGTTGCAAAATTTTAAGCAACCTTCAGTTTTATTTCATATTTCTATTACAAACTCATACTTTAGACAGTTCTTTCCCAAAGCATTTCTTTTATACCCTGAAATTATGAAAAAATTAAATACTAATGCTACTGTTCTTTTCCACTCCTCTAAACTTTAGATAGTAATGTTGTGTTGATTCTGTCAATGTCGAATATCATGGACAGTTGGACTACAACTTTCAGGGAGATTGCGAGATAAACCCATACGCTATTCAGTGCTAATTCTTGTGAATCATTTTTGCCTTAACTTGCATCTGCATCTTGCAAAAATTACAAACTTCAAACAATACTTCTTTAGGAAACGGAAGTCAACTGTATCAAGGATGTTCAGAATCAGAACTATTATGATAGAATAATAACGCTCTAATAGGCCACCAGCCCAACGCTTAGGCATTTTCCCCGGTTACATGACGGATGTTGGGGCCATGCCCAAAATCTTTCTAGGTTTTTTATTTCCTTTAAAATTATTAAAATCACTTTAATTTTAAAAGGTTAGGTTAGGTTTCAAAGAACTCTTCATTAACTTTCAGAGCGTTTTAAAACGAAACATTAGCTTTCAGAGCTTTATAAAACCTAACCTAATCTTTTCCTATTAGAATGTTTTAGACTGATTGAGCCTTTCATAGTTTCATAATATGACTGGTGAAAGACCCGAGACGTCCAATTACTATCAGAAGAAATTAAAAAACTAACGTTCATTTCAGTATCAATCAAGTCATCCTCATCACTTGAACAAAGACATACCACTTCATGCCATAAGCCGTAGCATCATTGCATCAATACACTCTAAAAGTAACTAAAGCAAGAGTATAAGAGTAATAATTAAATTGAAACATAAAAATCCAAATGATCTTCATTGGCAAAAGAGCAAGTACAAAACATTCGTATTAAATAAAAATAATTTAATAATAATGACGAAAAACTAAAGAAGAAGAGACCATTGATTCAGTCACTAGAAAAGACTAGTCTAGATGTATTGAAATAAAATGTTGTAATGTACCCTTCCCCTTTTTTGCGGAATTAGCACCCAAAACCACCTTCTCCCCCATCATCATCATCATCCAGCAGAAGAGTCCTCTTGAGAGGACCTGGTCTTCATGGCGGAAGGAAACTAACCGAAGTTGCACAACGGCACCAAAAAGACTCAAAACCTAAAGAGATGTGTGTCTGCTTTAAGTAGTGTGTGCATGTAATTGCGGGACGCGAAGAGAGTTTCCTCTCAATGCAGGACACAAATCAGCGGCAATAATACACCTCACAGACGGACCAAAGACCAAGACTATAGATGATACTAAAATAAAGTGAAACCTATTTTATGCTTTTCATAAATACCCTTTTCTCTCTCCCTTCTTCCCACGGCTTTTTCTCACTTCTGTTCTGCATTAATTTTAGGGCCGTTACCCACCCTCGCCCTTATCAAGGATCAAAGGTTAAACTCCTGTCCTGTAATTGTCTTATGATGTTATGATGGCACTGGCACTGATAAAATTAGTAACTAGCATTGACTCACTCATCTTCTCTTTTAGCTCTCAAAATCAAACCTTAATACATATCATATCATCAAACAATCATCTAGACAAAATATCTATAAAAGTCGTATCCGCAAATCCAAATAATCTGACCAATAGTCTAATCTCTAATAGCCAATAAACTCACTTAGCTAACAGGAAGTGACATTGAAACAGATCAACCAGAGTCAATGACTGCTTACTCAGCAAGTGATTTTATTTTTTTACTACCACCATAACTCCAAGTCTTAAACCTAATCCGAATCGAAAAATTGTCATTGTACGCCACTGTACACTGGTAACTTGATGTGCATCCTCTTTATATTCAACAGCAAACTGAGCTATAATGACAGACAACGGAAATCCTAAGTAAAGATAGTAAAGAACAAGAGGTATGCAAAATCGTAGAAAATGCATCTCTTTCCAATAATAGTGTGGTAAGTGGTAAGTGGTAAAGTCATATATAAATCAGCAAGCATAAATCCACATGGCTGGATTTTTATTATTGCTATTAATAATATCCATCCTTAGCCACACCAAGCCAATTCTATTCTTCCATTCTATCTTTCATTATCAAAATCAGCTACATCACATCTTCTTTTCAAATATTCAAATCAAACTTTGAACTTACTATAATGTCGATCGGCTAGCATTGTCAAAGAGGGAGGCAGATCCTTTCTTCGGTAGAAACACATGACTTTCGCTTCCACATTACCATTTGGTGTCTGTAAAAGAAATGAAATATTATATCATTTATGCGCATACATACGTCTTTCAGGTTTTTCTGTTTCTACTCTCATTCTCATCGCAAGAATTATTAGGTAGCGGAGCTGCTGTTTTATGGATTATGGATCTCTGGGGTTACTTGGACGAAAAAGATTTTGGCAAAAAGTTAGATATTTTAATTTACACCCATTAAGACCTTTTTGAGAAAGACATTTGGGCGAAAAATGTTTTTTCGAACGTTTTAAATTGGACCAAAATTTAAAAAAAGCGTTAAGATAAGAAAAATGAGAAGTATTTCAACTGAAGATGAGAAATAGCACAACTATTCAGGAAGGGTAAAAAGCTTCCCCTTTAATCAATTTAATAGCTGTTCAATCCATTTGACAAAATCCTTTGAAAACAAAACAGCTCAAACTTAGTAATTTTTTGGGTGGCCTTTTATGATTTGCGGTTCATATTGACTGTCCTTTAAAGTGGACCATCAGCAGGAATATAGGAATAAAAAAGGTTGACTATCGCTATAATATAATATAATAAATATATGAACTTATAAACTTATTAGTATATTATATACTAATAAGTTCATCAATCATCATCATGAATACAGATCATAATATTATATGAGATTGAAATGACAGATGAGTAACTCGAAATTCCATTTTAACTGTTCGTGTTCATATAATTACAATTCAATAATTCAAATAGCAATGCCTACAAGCCTACACCATCGAATTTATGGAGTATTGACTCGCCAACTGGTCTGGTTTGACAGCAGGGGCCTGGATTTTGAATTCCGTCTTTTCAGTCTTATCTTATCTTACATGTAATATAATAGAAAAAGTATAAAAGTACTAAGCTTTACCTTATTAAGCTCTTCGATCCTTCGTATGTGATATGGTAACGTGGGGGATGCTTCGAAGAACACATAGTCTGCAAAAAATACGAAAGTCTTTAGAGTACAACAGTAGAAATACAAGTCACAGGTATGTATACTTAAGTAGACAGCAGTGCATTGTTATATGGGTGAAACCCATTTATGAGATTGGACGAGTCTGCCTGCTGTCTGAACTTTCGAACTGATCAGGTTCAACTTTTCGAAATCTGGTCCCATATCCCCATATGTGATATGGGGTTCCGGGACGAAATGAAGGTTAAGTTCGTTAAGTAGGCAAATCGGATCACCCCTTCACTTCAGGGTTACCTATGCCTATATTGCAAATTGCAAATCATCCTATGTCATTCAAATTAAATGTATTACAGAATGAATATGCATGCATATGACATATCATTTTGGAAGGCCTTGAAATTTTAGAAATTTCAAAAATTAATACGGCAGACAGACATAGCGGTCGGTTTCACACATCTCTATGCGGTGTTTTAAACGGTTTATATTCATTTTATATTATTCATTTTAAGCGGAAGTTGGTTGATCAGGTCAAAGATAACTGACGTATTAATATTTTTCTTTACTAAATAAAAATAAAACAATTAATGTAAAAAATCCAATATTCATATCATAGGCATAATTCCTTCTATTGAGTATTGGTTTTTAACTTACCTATGTTATGTTATGACTTAAGGAGTAACCATATACCTACATTTACATTCTACATATCTTCCTTTCACAGCAAAGCTGTCCATTTACATTTCCTCCTCACTTTCATTACACATTAATCTTAAGCTAAAAGTCATAAGTGTACAAACTAGTTAGTTACGCTTAATTGTTGAATATTTATCAATTTATCCTTAATATCCTTATGCATCTACTTACTCTGTCTTGTCTGTTGTAACTTATATGTATGTATAATCCAAAACAAACATAAGAGTAAGAGTAAACATCTTGGGGCATCAGAGTACATATTTAATACAAAACAACTCAAAATTGTCAATTACCTCCAACTCGGTACATAGTATTGTTAGGGCCCATGACTAACGACGATATAGCTGGAGTGTCCTCCACTTCCTGTGTTAACGGTGTCAGTGTTGGTCGGTGGTATTCTCTAGGCTCCCTTTCCCTTATATCCCTCTCTCTTTCTCTTAGAATCTCTCTTTCCCTGTCCCTCATCTCCCTTTCCCTTTCTCTATCCCTATCTCGGTCTCTTTCTCTGTTGTGGTGACTGTCCCTATCAGGTCTGTCCCTCATCATTTGCATTTGCATTTGTTGAGACTCCCTCATCTCCCTTTCTCTTCCAGTTCCTGCAGTTTTATAAAAATGCTGAATCTTTTTCAAATCCATCTTCAACGAACTAAATAACGACTGTTTTCCGAATTCCAGCTTAGTAAATTATAAATTGAACTGGACTTGAGGTTAATATTTGATATTCAATATTTTATTTAATATGGAACGTTTGTTGTTTTAAAAATAAATCGATACACGATCACGGTAAGGTATAAGAAGAGAAACGGCACTTGACACTTGGCTGACAGCCTTTCGAAGTTTTCGATTCACTATTAAAGACGTGCACCTTCAAATCAAACCAACGCACCGGTAATTTTGTGCTCAAGGTCTTCAGTCTGTGCTGAAAACGGGTTTCCGTTGCCAGGTACGAGTAGTGGATACAAACACAATCCTAAAGACACTGACCACTAAACACCGAATTGCAAATTGCTGGGGTGGGAAAACGCTTGAATATGGATTGCCGATGAAACTGCACAAAAATCACTGAACGCTTACAGCGTCGAAGACTGTAGTGAACGGAGAATTGTGAACTGATGAAGGTGGAGGAGTGAAGACTGAGACCACTGACAACTGAGTCCTCTCGCGCTATTTTAATTCCGTGCCCTACACCTTAATTAATGTCCGAAAGCTCCGACTTCAGCCTTCCGACTAGCTCTACACTATCCAATATACAACATTCAATGCAGATTGATTACAGCGTGCGATACTACTAAATAAGTAGCGGCTACACACATTACATTCCCAATTTTGATGCAATTAAATTAACACTGCTAACGCATAATGCCTTCAACTTCATGAGTTCATGGCTTCTTCATTCATTCCGGGCACCATCGCACATCTTTTAATCTTTTAAAATACAGTAAGATTTCAGATTTCACAGGTACGACTTGTCACTCATGCGAGGTGTGAGATGAAACCAACATCACAAATGCATGCAGGCAGGCAGGAGACAAACGAAACTATGAAGTTAAATATCAATCAGCACGGTTGAGCACTTCACTCTCACCTATGCACTATGCACTGTTGGCTGCCTGAGCCTGATTGACTATGGGTCTATGGTTTGGACTTCAGACTTGGACTCGTTGTAGTGATGTGACTTCTGCCATCCGATTTAAAAGATGTGGGATAATAATACCTCACATACTTATCGCAATATGCATTATTGATTATTTGACACTCAAAATTAGGATTTGAGTATGTTTATCGAGTTTTATGTTGCGGTCTGACCTGACAATACACAATACACTGTTGATAGTCTACGGTACACACTACTCTGTGCTGTTATCTCTGATGTATGCACTAAACACAGACTTGTGTTTACTGTATCACTAATTGTTTGGTTGTTGTTAGTCATTTGTTGATCTTGTGCTCCGATGCACTGTCAAATTTTGGTTGTCTGTCAGTGACTTATGACTGACACTTCACACTTGTTGTCTGTGCTCTGACAACTGATGGCTGTGGGCAGCATGTGCAATTTATTTGGGCCCCCTTCACCCTTAACATGTATCCATATCAATTGGCAGTTGACAGCTGACGGCACTTCACACTGCACTTAGGCAATTGGTGGTAGATGATAGACCTAAAATCAAAGCAAAATTCAATTATAACAACAAAATATGAAATACAAAATTATGAATTAGTTCATAGGCCCTTTTGTGGTGTTTGGCGAGAACGCAAGAAACCATACACAAGTGCAAAAAAGTGACAAGTGACATGGATTCTAGCTTAGCAGTGTTGTGTGCAATCTGTTCAGTACGCAGTACAGTCTACAGTGTACAGCCAAATCGCAAAGGTTGAAGGTGAAAGGCTAAGGTAGAAACAACCCAATCTACAATCTATGTATCATCTTATTTTTTCATCTATACTTGATGTTGATGTTAATACATAATATGTAATGTGATATGACACTGTGAACTACTGTGTACTGTCAACTGTCTGTCAGTTGATACTGTTGACTAGTGTGTAGTGTTGACTGTCAACTGGCACTGACTGACATGACACATGACTGACTGTTCACTACACACTGACACTACTCTGTACTCTACTCCAATTCATATTTGTATTTACAATCAATTATACTGTGTACTGTCAACTGTATTATGTATTACTGTATACAAGGGACACATGACACATGATCAATGATACGTTTAATTCTAAATCACAAACAACAAATAATAAAATTTAAAATGAAATGTGAAATGACACACATGTCAAAGTCAACCGACAACCAACATCAAATTACAAATGCAAAATGACTGAAACCCCAATTTTTCCCAACCCTCCTCCCACCTCTACCCTTACACCAAACTACTACAAGGAAGGTCCTAACTCCCAAGGAAGGCACAAGGTTGAAGGTTACAATAAGTTAGAATTCAAAGGTCATTGACTTACAAAACTTAATGCCGCTGCTCAGCTCACAACTCACAACCTGCAAAAATGTTCAGCGCAATTCACAATTATATGATGAATTATAAATTCACAAAGGAAGAATCAAATCAAAAGCGTTAAAGGTAATTCGATGATGATTCCAGTTAAAAATTAAAAGGAGGAAGGAAATCCGTTTTGAAATAAAAAATTAAGTGTTGCTGATGATGATGATGATGATCCTTCTCTTTTGCTTGTATCACTTGTACTAACGCCATACACACAGTAGTGAACAGAAGATGATACAATGCACTACTAATACAATGCACAATGATGATAATCCGAGATACAAATACCACCAACCACCACCACCACCTTACTTTGACTGTGACTGACAAACTCAAAACTGAACTCAATACTCAACTTCAACTCATACACACACACTACTATTACTATTCCCTTTACTCGCTCTCCTCCGGTCAAAAGGAAATTAAAAAGAAGAAAAAAATCTGTTTTTAGAGTCTCCAACAAAGCTTCAGTTTCTGCCCTCTTTGGGCCAAACCGTCCCCCCTTCCTTCTGTCTCTCTCTGGTATATTATAGCAAGTCTTCCTTCGTCTTCCCGTCCTCAATTCACAACTCTTTCTACTACTATTCCATAGAAGAAATATTATTTTTGTAACTAATCCTGATGTACTCCTATATGCTGTATATTCATCTAATTCATTCACACTGACTTTTGTTTACGGGAAGCTTCGTAATCGTAATATATTTCATATGCCCTGCCCATCGTTTGTACGGGCCGTAAACCTTATTAAACACTATGTAATGTCAAGGAATAAGAACGCTTCGCTTGTAGGTTTTCATGATGAAGCGTTCTCTCAGGAAGATCGCTTTTAGAGCGTTGCATTTGTTACAACTTTACTATAAGCTAGTGATGATAATTTATTATTTTACTGGACTACTACTACTTCATGGCTTGAGTAGAGACAACACACACACGTGTTTATTGCCGATGCAATTTATCAATCAATTTATCAATATCTATTTCTATGGTATGCATATGCATGTATGAATAGAATATATGAAATGATGCTTCTCTTCTGGCTTCTATAACTATGTGTAGTACGGCTCCTTTTCTTAAGTCTAATTAGTCCATAGATTCCTGATTAACGCATGTTATGCAATCTGGTAGAAGAAGTTTTCAATAAAATAACTAGCAGATAGAGATTCGAGCTTTTTTTGTCACCCGCACCCCTTTTTACATTATTACAATACAATGCCATCCAAATATTATGCAGATATGACTGAAATGAAAATGGAAGTTGTGGAAGTATGCATAAAATGAAGAAAATAATTAAACTAATGTAAAACTAAAAGATGGTATTTAAAGTATATTATTTTAACGAAATGTGATGGAAAGATTTTCATGCGCTTTTAAAACCTTTCTTGTTTTTAAACAAAAAATTAAGGGTTTGCTGTAGAACCAACCAAAGCCACATCAGCCGATTGCAGATTGTAAAATTACATTTAAAGCTTTATACTATACTTATTAGTAGAGGCAGTGACTGATAAAAGACATGAAGATGATACAGAAAATGTTAATTCACAGGATACTTTCATGTCATTACTCATGACTAAACCTTCATTCAGGTTCAGGAAACGATGACTTTTTAAAAATTATTTTTAAAAATGTTTAAGAGTTTTTGAAGCCAGGCAGTTTATTGAACATCTAGCATTTCCAGGCGAGGGCCTGATTTTGGTACCATTGGGGCCGTCTCAATGGTATTTTTCATGTCATACATTAATCAACAACTAAATATGGACTAAAGATAAGAACAGATATTTTATGCAGGTACTAAATTCATTTTCTTCTGCGTCCCTAAAATTAAAGTTATATAAACCCTTTTGTCTGAAAAACTGAACCGAACCCAAAGGGTCTAGAACTCTAGAAGTTTACTTCCTATTATATGAGCTTAAAATTTAGGCTCATAACAGGTCCTAAATCACAAAAGTTTAATAATACCCATGATCATGATATGACGTTTGGTAACATAAAATCAAAAATGTGTAAAACTGGCAGTGATTCTTATTTTTTACTCAGTTGATTTGATTCTTTAATGTATATCGTTATATTCAAAAACGCTCAACACAACGACTAAAAACATATAATATGCGGTTTTGGTACTTGTCGGGTAGGCATAAGTGCACAACAATTAAATTAACATTTTAATAATAATAATATGGGCACGGGAAATAACAGGAATATATATAATATTTATATACTTCATAGATAAAGTTAGCTTCTATATTTTAAGTTTAATATTAATAAATCTTTATAGGCAATATAAATTTATATTTTATGTTAAAATTCATTCCTCTAAACCTTAGCTTATTTGCATTAAAATATATAAACGTCTTTGCAAAAGTACATGCTTTGTAAACTTTCCAATACGAAGTATTTCATCAATAGATCTCTTAAGTTTTAATCAAGATGTATAAACTTTAGTCGGTTTTAGCCTTTTACAGAGACCAAAGGCCGAAAAAAGTCAAAACACAATGATTGGGTTGAATTATTTTTATACAAAATTGAATACGGAGTCAACGGAGTACAAGTACAACAGTAGATTATGGACGCCCAGAGTTAGCTTTAGCTATAAGAATCAGGACAAACCCAAAGAGGATGACAATGACAAGACTTAAAGTAACGATATAGAATACTTTTATGAAGTATGCGTGGTTTTTAAAGGTTCTATTCGTCATTAATTATCTTTAGATCATCCTCCTGGGAGATTAATTAGCAGTTTTAAGAATATATGTAGGTTACGTGAAAGATAGACAGTGAATATTTGCGGTCAAAATAGTCAAAAATACAAAATACTGTAATAGTTTACGATTTATCTTATTTAAGTAATCTGCATAATATTAATGCATTTTTTGCTTGGCTATTTATACAATGCACATTTAAGGTCCGGAAGTACTTTTAATATAAAATGCAGATTATTAAAATCCAGTAGTATAGAATAGAAGGTACTTTACTGTAGGCAAACGTTACATTTTTTGTTTTAGTGGAAGGAAATACCGGATTCTCACATTTAAAGGCAAAGCGACACATCTTGGTTAATATTTTAAATAGCACAAGTGCAGTCTGTATGACATTAATGACATTTGACTTTTGACACAAGTTAGTCAGTAGTCCTTACTACCTATATAGTATAAATCGTGATAATAGTTCATGTTAATTTTTTTGCGATTTTAAAGTTTCTGAGCGTGTAGAACTAATTGTATTGATTGGAAATGTACAAATAAATAAAAATATTCACGAATAACGAAGGAATTGCACATTTACGACATAAAATGTCGAATTTTCTGAAATTATATTCATCAAGATATTCCGCAGGGTTAAAACCTCAAAACCTGCCTACTTAATATAAATATAGTACTTGCTAAATTGGCACAAATGAGGAAAAATAATGTTTTTGACTTATTCTTTAATTATAGTGTCTACCATGCATGTAGAGAAAGTAAATGGTAGAAATCGAAAGCTAACATTAAACCTTATAATCGGACAGCCAGTTGCATTTTCAATATTGTAAATAATGGAATGAGTGAGATACAAAAGATATAT
>JAQGAA010000977.1:0-18031 GCA_034696425.1 Isotoma viridis | reverse complement strand
GTATTGTTCTTTGGTTTTTAAATTAAAAGTTAATGATGAACGTACCTGTGTAAAAGCTAATTTACTTATAAACCTTAGGAATATGTTATTTGAAAACTTTCAAAGCAAACTTTAAGAAGTTTTAAGCCCACAAATATTTTTTTCAAGTCTCAAAAGTCTCAATAAAGCAATCACTACTATATATAGAAGTGTATTGATCATGTATAATACAATGATTGACGAGTATACTTTTCCTCATCCATCAAGCGTGCGACAAGCACGAAATTACCAGCTCTCCAAATATTTCATTATATGTTACTATTATGTAATATTCATAACATATAGCCACAGTTAAAGCCAAATATTGAAAGCTATTGTTCCGTTGTTCAGTGATAAGGCAATAGATACGAACTCTTTTCTATTATCTGCTCGTAGAGGCTTAATATTAGAGGGTTTACGTTATAGCTTATAACACTAGATCATTTTATTTAATACAACAATTTTAAAACCGTTTGATCTTCTCACCAAGTTGGATTTTCTGACTAGTACACATTGAGAGTGAAAGTATTTGTTAAAATTTCAAGTCCTCAAGGATATTAAAGTCCCTATACTCACGTCTTAAAATGTGTGATTGTAGCTTAAGTACCCAGATGTAGATGAAAATTGTGTCTCAAGTCTCAAGGAATACTTAATTTTATGTAAAATTGATTCGTTGTTACTAAAAAAATAGCAATAAAACTTTTTAATACTTTTTATAGATAATTCCTTAAAAAAATAAACTACTTTGAGCTATTTTTGTCCAATATATATCCAATATAAGTATTTTATTTTTGCCAAGTCTGCAGTTTTTGCTAAATTAATTTTGCATTTTCTTGCAGTACACTGACAAAACGTAAATTCAGCTTTATTTTAAGACAATGAATACCTAATCCGGCTTATGGCATAGGTGATCAGTCCACGGATCAGTATCAGATCTACGTAGCTTAGATGTAAAAATTCTTTTAAAAAGTACATTCGAATGCACTGATACCGGATATTGATTAACAGTGCATACATCGGACTTTATAATTTAGAATAGAATGCCCCTTTTGTTTTATCAAAAGTTTACCTGTAATAAAATTCTACCTAATTTAGGTTAAACTAAAAAAATTGTTGTATTTCCTACAGTACATGAATACAGTACAGTTACTTGTTTAAACCATAGTTTTTAATTGCTGATAGATCTGTAGACAATCAAAAAAACTCGAAGCCCATACTTAAAAGTTTAATTTGCTAGTCAAAGCTAAGTCCGGACCCAAACTTCTTAATGATGATTAGTATTTCCATTTATATTTTTTGAACTGCTTCATGATTTCGTTTCCCTTTGTTTTTCTTTCTGAAATAGATAACGTCAAGTTTTGTCTGCTTATCTTTTATTTAGTTAGATTTGACTGCATCAATAAAAAACTGTTGATGCTCAGCAAAAGTTCTTTATCCGTGGCATGTACAGTTTCACAAAAATTACCAATGTAAAAAACGAAGGCAATTTAAGTCTTGTTTCTTGATAAGGTATCGATACACAAATCCCTCTCTATACATGCAATTTGGTATTCTTATTCTATAAATCTATGAAAAGTTTTGTTATTTTTAAGAACCCTAATTAATTAGGTGTTGCTTTTTGGGTATTGAAAAAAGGGAATTTATCTTGCGATAAAGGAAAATGTAGACGTCAGGAGTAATTTTGTATCCTTCGGCTTCGGATGAAACGTAACTCTTGTATTCGTTTAAATAATTTATAACCGGCCATGTTTGTGACCGGTGATCTTGAATCCTGAAAGTACAGCTACTTAAAACATTCCTAAGATGTGGATTTCTTTTCTCCTTGTTTGAATGCATATGGTATATATAAGGTCTTGAGTATTTTTGTTGGATGTATGAACAATAGTTTAAATATTTTCGAAATCATAATTCATTTGTTTCAATTCATGAAACATGTAAAAGCCCCAAAGTGTTTTGGCAATAGTATTTGACAAACTTTGAAGTTCCAAGCTTGACGTTACTTAAACAATAATGAAATGAGAAGAGCAAAATATTTTGAATGTAGTAGAAATGCAAAGATTAAACTTTATTCGAAAAATCAAAAGACTTAAAAAAATATTAAACCAGGGTTTTTTGGTGCATTGTGCATACACAATCCAATGACATATCTGGAGCATGTTGATCTCGCCAGGACTCTTACGGAACTATAAAAATGCATATTCAACTTGAAACAATAGCCGTCAATATTTATAAGTTATATAAAGTACCTATAGTTTAAATTTTATTTTATTTCAGTGACATTTGTAAGGTTGACGGTAAATAGACTGGAATTATTAGACAAGTGATTTCACTTTTGGGAAACAAAATGAGATTACAAATAATCCTTTGTTTCTATAAAATTGCATTATGTCTGTCTTGTGCCCTCCAATATAATCTGAAAGTTAACACTTGAAACATGTTACTCCAAAGAAATAAAGAAGACGTTTGTTTTTTGCCCCATAAAATAAAGGTAGGCTTATAGGATACAAACGCATAATGTTCAACTTCTAAAATGTTTTCCTAAAAATATGAAATCAAGCAAATACTCGTACACAAGCAATAAAAGAATGTGTAGTATCGTTGTTAATCCCTAGACAGAACCATTTCCTACTTTCTGCTTCCTGTGAGTCAGTGTAGAATAATATTTTATTATTGCTCTTTTACTTTCGTTGGCCGTACTCAGCCTGGCAGTTCAAAAGTATAAAAATCTAAAGAACTTTTTTTGTATGTAGGCGGAGGTGGCACTCCAAGCAAAAAAGTTACTTTCCCTCGCGTTTACTTGTCTATAATATGAATTTTATGAGAAAACATAATGAAAAATGGAGTATCGAGATACTAAGAGAAACATAGCAAGTTGTTTTTGATCGTTTCGTGGGTCCAGTTACTACTGTGAGAAATATTTGAGATTCTGCATCCTACAGTTTTAGAAAGTTTTATTTTGTTCTCGTGTAGAAATAATTATATTATACGTAAAAGTTTTTTGACGGCAGATGAATATCTGTCCAAAAGTAGTTTTGCTGTGTGTGTAGCAAAACTGAAAAGTACTCCTACTAGGCAACTACTAAATAAAATGTCCGAAGTTAACTCGTACCCCTTTTATGACGCTCTTAATAGTTGTTATTTATCGTTTGAATGTTTTTAAGAGTAGTTTGAAAATAACTTCAAGTAACTTTTTTATAGTGTTGCCATTTCAATTTTAATCCAACTTACTCTTTCTAAACAAGACAATAATAATTTAACACTGATCCTTGAATATTTATTCTAATCTAAAAACTCTTATCTTGAATCTAAATTTCTTTGATTTTATAAATTCTTAAGAGAAATAACTTATACACGATGTTCCTTGTATCTGGAAACGGAAGAATCCGCGTTTGCTTCTCGAAATCAAGAACCAGGTCAGGGCTTGGTCGGATGTTAAGATCATACAGTGTAGTAGTAGTAGTGGTAGGCTCATCAATGCTCAACACATTTAATAACTTATTTATTCCCCATCAAGTCAAGAACCTCATAATATAGTTCAACCTGCTGAATTAATTAGAACTTTGTATCAACGAATAAAAACAACCGGTACAAAGCAGAAACATTAACTATCTGAGTGAAACTAGAAACTAACAAAATATTATTATGCTCAAGCGAATCCATTCAGTCTCAAGTAGTTCAAAGATAAAATTCACAAAGTATATGAAAACTAAATTTGCTTAAATTTTAAAAACTACTTTGTCATTAACATAAGGTCACAATATATAATTCAGGATATATATACAATTTAGTAGCACACTTGTATTATTACCTATGAACAATTAAATGTTCACAATACAGTTTGACGTAATTACCTCGTTTCCTAAAATTCATTTTAAGTATAATAACAATTATTTCTATAAATATTTTCATGCTTTTACCACTTCTTTTAACCACTTAGCTTATCATGGTACAGTGTTAAATTAATAGAATAATATAGTTTTGTATAACTGTACTTAAGATTAATCGGCTTAAAACTTTTAGGAGTTAATAATATTGTTGGATTGGAAAACAAATCCCTGACTTGAGTCGTTAAAATCTTTCCAACTGGTCTGGTATATATGGTATGAATAATAAGAATTAACTTTAATATCTTTTGTGTTTACTCACATAATAATACATTTTATATAGCGCGTTGGCACACGACATCGTACGTTCTTCATTAACTTTTACTAATTCTAATTTTCAAATGTGAAAGCTGCATGAAAGTACTATACACCTTACATTAAAGTACTAATGATTGTGTTAAGTCCATCCCTGAAAAGCCGATTTTTTGTATTTTATAACAATAATAATATAGTTTTTCGCATTCTAAAGTAATTTTAAACTGACAAAGTGACATTAAATTTTTATCGTAGGCAAATGGTACATACACAGAATGAGGCCATGACAATAAGGTTGGTGCATTGGTCAAGCGCTATATTTATATATAAGACTAACCCTTCAGAATATAATGGAGGGTAGAAGTGCAGGTACCTTACTTTCTGTCAGTTTCAAAATCAATTTTTTAAATTCAACAGTTTCCTTCCTTCTATGTGCTTTTAACTCTTTACTTCTATCTTGGATTTTATTTTTGATTACTGTGTGCAATAAGACTACATTTAGTAAGTGTTTATTCTTAGTCAGTACTTTCACAAAGATATTACACCCACCAGGTGCACCTACAGCAAAAGATTATAATAGGGCTGTATAGTTAGGACTAATAAGATTATTTCTATTCATAAAACTGATTTAAATTCTTACTTATAATCGTGTATGTCTGTGAGTGGATGTGTGATTCAGCTAATTACTTCAAAAATTAGGAAGATTGCATTGCGTTAGGCTTGGAAACTGGAATTTCTTAATAACTCTTCATCTAGTTTTATACAAGAGAAAACTTGACCGACCTGCAGAATTCTGTTAATTATTATAATTTGTAGTTTTCCTATCTAACATCCAACAGTTAAATATATTTTTCCAGGTCCATAACAATTTTATATACCTAATTATCGAGTAATCCATTTTACTATAAAGTGAGTCGCAAGTTTGTTTAACAGTATTTAAGAATTAAATTGACTACATTATATATATATAATACTTAGACTAATAACAATCACATGCATAGCTATAGATAGTAATCATTCTGAAGATGTATAACATATTTTCAATTTCAACAAAATTCTTATTAACCTTACATGTGATCAGTTACGGCTTATCATAGAGAATACGCTTATTATAATTTTACAATAAACAACGTTGCTTCAAAATCTGTGTATATTAATTTAAATAGCGTCTCTGTCTTACAAGCAATAATTGGATTCAATAAAATCAGCTGAAATCGATGATTGTCACATTTATGTTTTTTAGCTTTTTAGTACAGTCGTCGTCTGCATAATCTAGTACAGCGATATACGAGTGATTGATCTGATGGTTCTGATTGATTATGGTTGATTTGATTGCCGGCTGATTGTATTTGTTATAAAGTTTTATTATTATGTTAATACACTGTTGTCGTTAACTGTACAGAATCGGAAACTCCAAATGTTAAATAAAACACATGGTGTTTTTCAAAAGACGTCATCTAACAATTTATAGTATATAATATAATATTAGTTTAATAAGAAAATGTTGACTATATTTATCTTCTATCCTTCTGTACGACCTAAAATGTTTCCTTTCACCTGATTTTGATGAATTATGAAAAATCTCTGACATGACAATGACGACGGCTGACTTTACACAAGCCTCCCTTGTTTTAATTACCTGAAGTGTACGTACTCCTTAAACTCACTCGTAAAATTCATAGTCATATCTAATATTTTATTACCTTCCTTTCTAACCAACTCGGTAATCTTGAAGTTGTACGTACACAAGTAAATAATTAAGTAATGACACACTCGCTATTTATCGATCAGGTAGTGTAAGTATCACACTCAGAAATTTTCATTTAACCACTCCTTCCACAAGTTAGAAGGAATTTTCTGATAATTCTCGATTACTAGTTTTTTCCAATTTCATTCCTTCAAAAGTGGAAGCCTCTCGAAAAATCCTGAAATACACAAAAAAGTTAAACATTAGGATTAACTAAGGAATCCGAACTTTTCTAACTAACAAAGCAATTTATATGCTCGTTTCGTGCACGCAACAACGAGATATAAATGATTGTTACACGTTAAGATTAGTTATGAAAATTGTACAACAAGAATACATGCTAATAAGGTTGTTTATATAGCACCCAGCATAGTATACAGCATGTATCATTTTGCTTATGATTACGCGTACATAATTTATTTTACTTTTGTATTTCTCTTACATATGCCAAGACTAGAATTATGTGAAACTACCAAAACTTTTTGGAATTAATCAGGTAGAATATTAATTCCAATCGAATTAATTTCTACCTGCTCAAATACCTAAGTATGATTACAGTTCAATTTTACTTCAAACTCACATCAACAAAAGTTTCTGAGGGTAAACTTTTAATCTAGCTTTTCTTATCATTCATCTGCAATGCATGCAAAGTAGTAGGTACTCCTTTCTTATACTTTGGGTAGCTAACAGCTTTCACTAGTTCAGAGAAAGTTTTACTTTTCTTTCTATTTCTATCTAGTACAAACATAAATTGACGTGTTGGATTCAATGGCAGCAGTAGGAAAAGCTAGAAATGATGTACGTTTTAGAGATACATTCTATCTCGCCATGTTGAAAGACTTTCATCAATCATCAGCAGCTCATCAATCATTTTCAAAAAATTCCAAGGATGATATGTGTATGTTCAGCTATATTTTGTTTCTTTTTTGTGGAAGCTTTGAGTTTACCAAGTGCTTGATTTTTTTGTCTTGTCTGCAAGCTCACTTCTTTTCTTAAGAAATACAAGCGAATCTTGTCAAAGCGAAAAAAATCAATTTGTTCTCACTGCTTACCACGATCTTTACCCTAATGATTGGACGTGACCTTTAAATTTTTGTGCTACGACTTTTTTTTTGTTGAATTGTAGTGGATACTCTGGTCTTGTAGGGAGAATTGCAGATACACAGAGATAAATACTAGCAAGAATGTTTTCTCTTTCTTTTAGAAGTATTGCCAAAAAAACTGATTAGTGAAAAAATGCTCAGTTATTCTGGGCTTGACTTTCTATAGAGAATAACTGTTTTCGTCATCGATATAATTTTTTCAATAAGGTTTATAATCTCCTAAGGGACAAACAGAGGCCGCTTTTATGTCTAATCGAGCGACTAATTCCAAAGCATCTATTTCATTAAAAAAAAATCTAAAACGATGTCACATCCAAGTTTGTCCTTGCCTTGTTGACTTGTCATGTTCATGTATTTGGTCACGCTTTACTTTTAGATGTTAATATATTAGAGGCAACTGAGTCAAGGTACTTTGACGTGGGGTGTGTGAGTATTAGAAGAAAAGGATTATAAACTTATTAGGTGCTGGGTAGAATATAAAAATATAAAATAAAAATTGGACTTACCAAATCAAAGAGAGCTTTATACGAAGGAAACTCATCTTGTCGTGTAAGACGAATAGACTAGAGAAGAGTGTATGATAGGCTATGCTACTCACAAAAATATACAATTTTTCAGAGAAAACACGCACTATTCGGGTTTGAGCCTATGCCACTGAACAACCGTTTGTCTTGGTTTTGTTATCATATCTTGCCAATGTTTCGTCTCCGACGCCCCAGTCCCATTTTTCCCTGCAAATTAAAGAGAAAGGCAAAAGTTTCAATTGGGATAAAATCACAAAAAAACATACAAACATATATTCCATCAAGTCGGTCGGAACCCAAAGGAGTTAGATTTTTAGAACGAAAGAAATCTATTTGACACGGAAGAATGACTTCTCATTCTCCTTGAACACTGAACAAAATAATAGAAATCCTTACCTGCTAGCATAATCCGGCCAATGAGCTCGTTTCGACCAATGTTATCGAAATCCATGACTAATACATCTAAAGAACATTCACGGATTTTTTCCCAGGGCACGTTGAAAGTAAAGGTTTCGTTAAAGACAGGATTCAAAGTGCACTTGTAAACCGGTGTCTTTCGTTTCTCAATGCGCTTTTCCCCAAACTGAAGCCAAACTTTCACATAAGGATCTGAAACGCAAAATTAATGACAGGTATTATTCGTAATGAAGCAAGACTAATCGGTTTGTCTTCTAAGCCATCCATCAAAAAGCTTTTTCATTTCATTTAAACAAACTTTAAATTTCATAAAACTTTTCTCCTTAACAATAAAAGTGATCAACCAAAAGGATTCAAGTGGCTTGAATATTTTACCTGATTTCCCATTTATATCTTTGGCCTTCAAACTTCTTGCTTTGAGTAAAGTGAGTGTCAGTGTGCTGTTTGTAGGATGATAACAAAGAGACACAAGCAGCTCTCCACATTTATCTTTTGCTGGTGGCTTTAGAGCTTTCCAAAATGTAGGTTTTTCAGAAAAGTCCACCTGCAATCAATAAATCCGAATTATTTACACTGCCCATCAAACAGGACTACTTTCTTGACGTGATGATGGAGAAACCATTCATATAAATGCATCATACAGCCTATTTGGCCAGGGCTAGAGTCAAGACAAGAGTCACCCATATCAGTCTCATAAGTCTCAAACACTCCAACTTGAATACTGTCATCAGTTATCCACCCAGCAGGACATTGTTCTTTATAACAAAGTTAATGCAGCAGAACTTGTACAACTTATACTATATATATGAGAATAAAAGAATACACCAAGGATTTTGATCTGATACTCTATCTATCTATCTACTACCCAGGATTACACTCAGTGTAATAAAACTTTTCTTCCAAAAGGCCAAATCGTAACCACTGAAACAAGGGTACGATCGGAGCCCAAAGCAGAATGAGACGAGTAGACTAGTATTAGACAGTTGACAGATATTCTATAGCATTAGAGTTTGGTATAAAGGATACAATCGGAGGCACCAAACACCAAGTTATTTTCACCCTTTTTTGTCAAGTCCAAATCGCACATTGTGTCAGGGTGCAAATGTCCAATCCGCTCAATGTTTCCTTATTCCTTCCTTGTGTCTATTCTTGTAACTCGCTACTACTTCTTCACATCCCATAGATGAGAACCATTAAAAGGAAACTGTCATGTAGTAAAGAAAAGAGTTTGGATTGGAATCTCTTCGCATCTATCTAACGCTAAATGAACAAGCGAAGAAACTCAAAAAGAAAGTATGAAAGGAACTTTCTTGAGGAGCCTATATGTCACATTACTCATCTTATCTTTTGTACCAATCGCATCTTTCACCCTTCGGCCTATTTCTACTCTTTATAAGTTTAGTTTGTGACTAGAAATTTTAGATGATTCAACCAACCAACGTTTACTAGCTGGAAACACACATACACATTCTAATCTCAAATGCTTCCTGCATTCACATCCATTTTACATCATTTCTTCCTTAGATTTTCACCTATGTATTTTTACTTTTGAGAGTTCACAGGGGAAGCTAAAGGATGAAGGCAAAGAGAAAGTTAATTGTAGGTTGTCCTGTGCCCTTTCATCTTTGGTCTGGGTTATAGTTCACTTAAGTTAAACGATAGGTATTTTTACATTTATGTATAAATGGTGGTATGGAATGGGTAAGGATGAGCTTAATACAGAATAAATCTTGAATGTTGTGTTACGCAACTAGAAACAATGTCCTCGTCCGCTTTCTTTGGTTCATATTGTGAGTCATTTCCACTCTTCACACCATTTCGTCCTAACTTTCTCTCAATACAATTACTTTGCCGTATCAAATGCAATGCAAATGCAATTAAATGAGCAAAAGATCTAAAGAAACATTAACCCTGCTGTATTATAGTGTATACATGAGGCAGCAATATGTGCTGAAATTAAGAGCAAAGTAAATGAATTTGTTTTAGAGTTTGTGCTGGTTTTAGTGAAATGCGTCGCTTCGCCTTATCAATATGCATGATGTGTTGTTGTAAGCTCAGGCTACAGTTCACAAGTAAACGTTCCCATTCACAATAGGTAATGCATGAAACGTAGTTTAGGTACTATAAAATCTTCAGTACCTAATCCGCAAGTTTCTCTGTTAGTATTCCCGATCTTCGTCGCCCACATCCCTCAGTTCCTCGAATTTCCTGAATCTACTGCCTCAAAGCGTACATATATAAATGGTTTTATAGTATTACGTAAGAGTCAGTAGTATTGACTGACTGACTTTCACTTTCAATTTCTTTTGAGTCGAAAAGTAGACAAAAAAAGACCTCACAATCAGTTTGTGAATTTCTCAATGAAGTAAGTCAGGAGATCCGATATTTAAGAGAATTCTATATCTGCTTTCTTTTAGTGTCTAAATATGTTTAAAAAGTATGAGGGTACAAGAAGACAGAGTGAAAATGAGAACGATTTCTTCCACTCTATATATGTCAAACTCTTATGTTTTGATAGTACATTCATTGGTGGGGTATTCATCCACAGTGAGTGCCGCGTCTCTTATCAAACTTTTAAGAGCACTTTCCCCGCATTCTGAATAAAAGAGACAGAGACCAGTTTCATTCAAGTGCCTATATTATGTGTTTTACTTCTGTTCAAGGATCTCATTCAATATGCTAAGTTGTTGAAGCTGAAAGTGTTTCCTAACAATGGATGAAATTTAGTCGTTAGTATTCAGACAAACTTATTCACAATTCACAAATCTGATATCTCTCACTACACTGTAATCCTAGCCTAATTTGAGACTTTTAGGCATATTCATTATCATTACTGACTGCCACTGCAATGCATACCTACTTTAAAGCATACCCCTCTTCTACTTTAGTTACTTTTAAGGCCATACTATCACTATCACTAACTTTCACTCTTCCACATCGAATTGTGTCTAGTAGTGACTCCCTTCCTGTGTCTACCTCCTTCTTGATGAGGATAGAAAGACGAAGAAGCCACTTAGGGAAAGTACTTTACCTCTTAAGGGATGTCATTCTAACAAAATAATGCTCAAAGGTTTTGCTAAGGACTAGAAGACAGAAAGTGAAGAAGGAAGTCGAATGGAATCATCTGACAAGACAAGAGAAAGGAAAAGAAGAATTTCTGTGGCTTCATTTACCCAAAAAAAATTCTTTGCAAAGTTTGAAAGATATTATTCTTAGATTCAGTTCTAGAAAATGAATACCATTAAGTCTGCTTCGTTTCCTTGTACACCTGCACTTGAATAAATCCTTTGGTAGTTAATAGTACTAGTTGTACTAGAATGTCAGTGACACTAGTCAAGTTAGAAAGTCACTATTGCAAAAGTACCTTATTCCTCCGTAATCCTACGTCCTACTACTTAACTTTCCCAAACTTGAACAGACTTCTAGACTAGAACTTAGATTGTTTTTTACATATTTTTGTTAAAAAAATGAGAACCAGGTAGGTTATTTCATAATAGCAAGAAATAGATAGGAATAATAACAATACTTTCTAGTTAATGCAAAAATAATATTTTTCAATAAAATAATGTTTTTATGAAATCCTATTTTTTATGTATGTACTTAAACTATAAATATAGTATAAATAAGGATTACCATCATGTGATATGTGGTGTTTGAACGATTACCAAGAAGAAAGCCTTTCTTCTTTTTGTTTGAGAAAACAAAGTCTTGTAGGTGCATATCTAATGAGACGAATCGATATACGTAATAACGATGGATGAGTATCGTTTGGCATGTCTTCTTCTTAGCTTTCTTACACACTTTCCGGTCTCCTTCTTTGCATACTATCTCCTTTCCTGCTACTACTACTACTATGAACTTTCAACTACCCTAGTTATCTCGATGCTTTTATGTGATGGTGAAAGTAAAAGGGTATGGGGTTTGGTATGGTAATGGTAGGAAGAACTATATAAAGAAAATTGTGAGATTAGTAAAATCCAAAAGCCTTAAGTATTCCATTGTAGGGCTGGTCCACTAATTCTATTACTTTTATGTATACTTTCAGTAGTTCACTGTATGGAACACCCTAACAACAATAACAAGCTTTTTTATTTATTCAGGCGAACCTGTCTTCTCCCTCGAAGAACGTGTAGTTATTCCAAGTAATATTTTAAATGAATGGGAGTGGTACCAATAGTGACTGGTTGGTTACATACATATCATTAGTATTTCTTGGCTTATCTACTTAGTCGACATGTAAACTAGGCACTATATCAAATGGCATAAAAACTTTAACTTTTTTCTATTCAGGAGGGGTAGTAGACATAATATAATGAGTTTTGTAGGTTGCACTATATCTTTTTGTTAGATTCGACCATGGAGAAAATAGGTCGGAAGAGTTTTTTTTTTGTAAGTAAATTCCATCAATTCTTCTTTTAAAATATAAGGGGTGGGATGCAGTAAGGTTTTATGAACAAAATTTTTGTCTCTATACTTACTCCGAGCTAATTTAGTTTTGTTAATGCCATTAAAACATTTATTACTACCAATAAAATTATAAGAAGTGGTGGAGTTTGAAAGTTGGAAATTGTATTAATGTTTTTACTTCGTTGGAACTCTAGGGCTGGAATTGAAATATTCGTATTCTCTTTCAGTTTTTTAAAATAAATATATTTCTTGTACTCCTTATTTGATTGTATGAATGCAATGAAGAGAAAATGAAAAGACATACCTAAGGCTGGGGAGCTTGCTTTGCAGTATTTTTGACACGAATTGGGTGTGTATTGTCACTGTCACAATGCATAACACTTTTGTGTACTAACCTGTCACACGGTCTAGAACTAATAGTACTTGGTAGAAAAGGCAAGGCAAGTCTGTGAGTGCTCTCATTAAAATGATTGCGACTCAGTGCTTCTACTTGCAATCAGCCTTTCTATGTATTTGAACTTAAGTCTACACATCTGCAACTCTGATTCAAACGTCTATCATTATTACATTATTTCTTGTGCTCTTTGTTCGATGCTAAATGTCAAGTAGAGATACGACGTGGGTAAGTTTGCCTTTCTCTGCCTTTTCGCTAGGGAATTTCGATGTGCTCTCTATTCTCACCAAGTCAATTTGGTATGGGTCGATAAGAACAGTTTGCAGAAGCATATGTTACCTTTAACATATAGTGCAATACAAAATACGACACACTTGATTTAGACTGGGAGTCGGTTTCAGCTCAAAAGCCGAATGACTTTCTGTATTCCTAGGGGATCTTAAAATTCATTCATGTCATGATTATGCCGTTTCAAGTAATCGAACAATACAGCCACAAATACTTGTATCAAGTCAAAACCATTTGTTCCAATAGAGACAATTATTCTTGTCTAACCAGTTAAAGTAAACTTGCTTATTTGAAAGATCAACAATTCAGCATTTATATACTTGGCATATTTGTTTTACGTATAAATTTCCGCTTTCAATAATTTCAGGAAAATAATTTAACCCTTGTTTGGATTGAATGAAGAACATCGAGACAATAAAGGCTCTTCTGAAGGCTAAGTTTTTAGTGTTTTATTCAAGTAATCATAAGCCGTAAGAGAAACCTTGAACTAAAACTGGTTGTTCATTCAATAACATCAATAAAAAGTCATGGTAAAGACTGGAATAATATGCACTAGACTCGTGCATGTTAACTGAAGGATGCTCTCAATAATTGAAAAAATTCTGCATGTGTGCATTTTGATAGAATTTTTATTTATTGGGCATGTTGGAACGAATTTAGGTTATTTTACTTTGTCTTCTCTGTTTAGCAATTTTTTTTCTGTCTTTAGGAAATCCTCAGACTTAATAAACCTTCTGGGTGAACTTAAAGTTTCCAAAAAGTTGCAAAGACAGTTGTATCAGTTGTATGAATGCTGACTAGTTCCGATACAAGAATTCCTAACGCCAAAGTTTTTAACAACTTCGAAAAATCCCTTTCGTCAAAGTTTCTAACAACTTGGAATGATATTATATTGTAAAAAGGGGAAATATGATACATTTCAAACAATTGTCAACTCTTTGAACTCTCAGTCATTCTATGAGAACCTTTTACACAGATACGTGCATCCCTAGTCCAAATGTTGCCTTCTTTCCCGGAGTATATAACGTTATTTTGCCTTTAAATTTTTTTACATGTTCTAAAAGTTTATAACTATCTGAAAGCTTGATATTTTTATTCAATTTTGATAAATTGGCTGAAAATAACAGTTCATTTTTTTCCATTTTCATAAAGACCTCTCCGTCTTTCAATTTCTACTAACAGTTACTTTCTAAAGGGTGATATATGACATAAAATATGACAAAAACACTCAGTTTTGAAAGGATAAGTTGTTTTTGTAAACCTTTGACGCATACAAAAAAGATTTAAAGATTTCTCTAGAAATGAACGAATTCTCAAAATGTACAAGAGTGGAACATGTTTCCTACAACGTGCACGTCCAAAATTTCTTCTCTTTCTTGAGCAAGTTTTACGATTACAATTTATCTGCTGAAAACAGATTTTATGAATTTAGAAATAGTTTACTCAAGCTAAACACCAGGTTTTACAGGAATCATGTGATAAACAAATTATCTAAATGCGTAACTTAATGAAAATTTAATTCCTTGTGTATCTCCAAACAGTGTATTTTCTTCAAAGCTGTCTTATTAAAACCTCAAATAGCATTTTGTAGTTCAAAGGGATGAGGTGCAGAGTCTAGCATTAGCGTACACGTTTTCAAAATTTGATGCAAAGTAATGAATTTCTGAACCAGCCCTGCTTATAAACCAAATCATTCGCCAGGCTCTCCGTTGTTTTGAAACTCAACTTACCAAGTTCCGAATGTACATCTATAGGCTTCATGGTTTATATTTTATATCTATTTAAATAAATTGGCATATAATAGTAAGGATCTTGTTAACTGTTGACTTTGTTGTGCGTAATTGAATCCGTTAACAAAGAAGATTAATCTTCAGCTACATTCTGCTGACTACAGCATAGAAATATGGCTCATTTTCCTTATGCTAACGAATCCAATTACGTAAAGGCGAACCTCACTTTCAACTTTAAGTATTATTCTGGCTTAAGTGTATTAGATTAGATATCTTCATTCTTGACATTACCATCAGTTCTAAGTATAACATACAAGGCTATGTTAAATGTTTGCAAGTGTACTGTTTCAAGCATACTTGCATTACCATAAGAATTTTTGACGTAAGTAAGTGAATACGATAATAAATGAATAAATCTCCTTTGAAGGTGAAAGTTGAACTGAAGCAATATGTCCTTGATGAAATGGAAAGAAAACTAATGAGAGGAAAACTCCTTTGAGAAAAGTTGTCGTCTACTCTATTCATTATTTTTTAAATGAAAAGTACAACCACAACGCAACTCACCTCAAATCCTATGTTGATTAAACATCCGGAGAGCGGTCAAATGCAATTAACTCTTAGAAATTTAGGAAACGGGAAGTTAGACATAAAAGTTTTTGACTTGACAAAGTTTACTATTTCTAAAGTGGGTTACTATAAGGAAGGGTTTCGTTGATAAGATGATTCGTGTGTACATGTAGCTGTTTCCAATTGCCACACTTAATTCAAGTTTCCGTTCAATTCTTCAAACTTAATTTTACCTAGCTTATTTATAGAAGACAAAAGTACAACATTATCAACGAAGAATTTAATAGGAGAGGAAGGAAGAAAGACACGATGTTGAAAATGAAGTTCCGTAAAATGCGGAAACCAAAGTATTGATTTAGTGAAGTAATCAGATTTCACCAGATTTACGACGACAAGTAAGAGTTGGAAGGAATCAAGACCCACGTTTTTGTGAAACCATTCCAAGACTTTGTTAAGAGATAGACCTTAGCTAGACTTGTCTCGAGTGAATTATGGACTAGTACTTTCTGGCTGGGCTTTATTTTATTACCAGAAAAGTGTGTTGGAACCTCAGAAAGTTAATCTTAAGAGTACGAGACTCAAGTTAAGTATTTATTAGCATTTTGGTGAGCAAAGAAGCAAAATAAATTAATTACCTGACAAAGAGGTAGGAAGATTTCACCAATGGAATCATCTCGAGAGAAACGATCATAGTCGAACACATGAAGATGCAAAACACGGCTTTGGAGCTTCTGAATTGGGAAACCTGTATGGATTACAGAATATAATACAACAATGTAACAAAATTAAAGTCACCGTCTTGTCATAAAGGAGTCGACTTTCACTTAAATTTGTTCTACATATTTTCTCCCTACCACTATAATAAGACAGACAACATATAATTAATACACATCTAATTCTACCATCACAGTCTACAATCTATTCAAGCCTTGTTCCACAGGCAATGAATTAGTCCTCTACCACCACCAGCAGTAGTAGACAAAGCTAGTTAGTAGCACTTTGCATTAGCGACTATTCAAAGATTCAAAGCAGCAGCTGGTTAAGTCTTGAATACAATCCATACAACTAAAAGTAAAAGCACATGCAAGAAAGGTAGTATTTCTATAGCCACCCGTGTTCTCGGAAACCACATATACAGACATTAGGTTTCCATCCATCCACCAGACCACACTTTCTACCATAGCTGCATCACTCCAATGATTACCGATGATGAATTTGATGAACCATTTATTCTTCTTACCTCCTCCAGTATAAAATTAGTTCATCAGCAAAAGCATTGAATTGTAACAACATGTTTCTCGTAGGTGGTACCGGTATCTCACTAACTACCATAACCCGTGTTGGTCATGATGGTTAGCAAGTAATAACACAAAGTACTATAAGGATGGTGAAAGTATAGAGAAAGGAATGGTCCATTTCAGACTACTAGCATTATTGTAATAATTTGCTTTCCCTAGTTTTATATTAGGTTTAATCGCATTCATGCTCATTCATGCAAATAATATTTTGTTTATCTACTTCATCATTAAGTCTCCCCAGGCAGGTTCATTTGCTACCTAAGTGTACTTCATAAAAAGCTCTCTCTTCTGTCTCTTTTGAATATTTTCTAATTCTAATCCTATCATCAACCCTTGATGCTGTTCCATACTGTTTTCTCTTAATGTGTTTAGAGAAGAGGCAGTTGAGCCAGATAAAAAATAATGAATTTTTTAACGAGTTGTTAGGTGTTATATGACGAACACACGTTCAGGTGGCCTGTATTATATAGCATTTGCGAATATGAATACAATGTTAAGCATAATACATATTTAGGGTAGTAAACTGGCTGGCAACTGCGATAAGTGTTCGTTCTCACTAAGCCAATTGTGTTGACTTGCCCTCAGCTATCGATTGTCGGAAGATAGTTAGGTATGTGTTATTGTTATGCATATAGGAAATATTAAGCTCATACTGTTCCTCTTTTAAAAGTAGAATGTTGAAAACTTCAATATGTGAAATGAAAAGTGGTTATAGGTTTTTCAATTGAAATTATTCAATAATGATTGTTCTTGTGTAAATTGACAGGGAAAATATTGTATCACCCCTCTATCCCTCTAAGCATAAATTCAGGGAGCTTTTACGCTTACCTTAATCGGACAGCATTTTTCCTAAAATTATTGATTATCTAATGAACAAATGAGTTTCACTCCTTCTTAGTTGTCAGTTCCTATTATTTTTCATATTATCTAGCATTAAAACCATCTAATAATAATTCTATACCACCAGGACTCTATCGTCCTTTATTTGTCTATATGTGTTGTACATGATACGGAAACATACTAAAACATTTTATAATGCTGTTTGCCCAAACTGTTTTTATAGTTAAGCTTTGAACTTGCTATTGACGCACTAATAAGATGATAAAGGAAGTACGCATTTTGTACCACGTATTGCTAATATGGCGTTAGGTAGGACACAATAAACAACAACAAAAGCTAGTCGGAGTGATGTTGTTCTTGTTTGTTTACTAAACCCCATGGGGTAACCCTAGATTAATTTGTGATCACTTCAATAGTAGTCAATATATCTCACCTTCAAAGTACAGCGTTTCATTCCAACGGGGGTTCAAAGTTCGCCTTTTGATCTTGGTTTCCAATCGATGTTTTTTGTCTTTCATACCTTACACAATATATTGCAGCATACTCAATTTAAGCAAAG
>JAQGAA010000976.1:0-18032 GCA_034696425.1 Isotoma viridis | reverse complement strand
TCACAGACAGATTCACAGACAGATTCACAGATTAACGTCATGAGCGTCCACATAAAGTGTTTTACAACACTTAATAACAGTAATTCACAGAACTAATGATAAATTTAAATATTGTTTTGCATTTGGACCTATACAGTATTGACTTAATTGTTTCAAAATTTCAATCTAAATACATTTTAGAAAAATTAATTAATACTTATGCAAAGATAAAGCACTCATCAATGAAAGAAATTATAACTACAAAAACAAATTCCCTGAAAAATGTCGCTATTTCTTACATGAATTAGTAATTAATACTGACGATTTTAAGAATACAAGTGATAACCTACAATTTTAACGAAAAAGTACTACTAGAAATCGAAACAAAACTATGACATTCAGTTGTTAAAATATTAACTCCGAAAGCACAATTTTACTCAAGTGAGTTCTAATATGTGCAAGTGTGTACCCTTTGCTAACGTAAAGAAAGTTAAATTTCCCATCAGAGCTTGCTAATTTTTTTAGAGATATTAAAATCGGAGATAAGCACTAGCATTTGTCCCAGACGGCACAACATAGCAATGTATAGCTGAAAAGAACCACCCCAAGAATGTAGTCATTCTACACAACTACTCCTGAATATTTCTAATAATTAAAGTTTTAGGAGTTACATTCTCCATAATTAAACAATTTTATCATCATTAGATGCAGTTTTTTCTGCTCTATTCCATCACGATATTGATAATTATTTTAAATTACAATTTCTTTGCAAAATAGTTGAAAATTAAAAATATCAATTTTTATACTCAGGAATTTTTAATAAGGAAAAGAAGGAGGGAAAATCCAGCAGTGCCGTAGTGTGGATTGATTCGCCTGCGTTGAAAATTTGCCCGTGGCTCAGGTTTTGTCCTCTACCCGGTGAATTGAGCGGTCTATCTGGACACTAGCTACGTCCCTGTTGCTTAAACAACAATTAGCCTAACTTCTCACACGCAAAAAAAGGACTTGAGAGATTTTTCTAAAAGGAAAGGAATTATTGGTTTTTGTTGTCAGGGGGTGTGCCCAGCGTTGTATGAGTTAAGGTGGAAGATGAACCCAATGATTCATGCAACTTCACACCTCACCTGACAATATGTCAGGCAAGTTTCTATGTATCTGTATTTGCGCACATGGATTGTCTAAATGTTTTGAAAAGGATCTAATATTAAATTTTTGTTCTGAATCCTGTGATGGAGAGGCCGAAGTTTCAGCTCTGTGTAAGCTGTGAGTTTAATGGACTTCTCAAGGATACATGTGGACAAGTGAATGGAAGATACATCTACACAAGATATGACTGGAAGTGTTATCGCTGTAAACTACAAAATTCATCTTTTCAAGACTTATGCAACATTGACATCTCAGACAACGTTAAGAATATAATCGTCGATGAAAAAATTGGAATTACAGACACTACACCGCTGGAATTTCGTGAGTGTAAAGGTTTTAAAATATGTCACATAAACATTAACTCTATTCGAAATAAATTCGATGAAGTGAAAAACCTTTTGGTTAGTTCCAATAAGATTGCGATGTTGTCATGTACTGAATCAAAATTAGATCCAGAGAGGGACTCAAATAATATGTATCAAATTGAAGGCTACAAAATGATTAGAAATGATAGATTAAGTGATAAGGGAGGTGGTACAGTGATATATATTAAAGAATGTTTTGATTATGATTCAATAGAATTTTCCTCTAATCGAATGCCAAAGAATACTGAGGTTACTATTGTAAAACTTATATGTAAGGAAATTAGACCAATTATTATTACCACAATTTATAAACCTCCGAATGTACTTATTAACTCATTTTTAGAAGGTTTTAAGGACCTTAATGTTATGTTATCTATGTATGATAATGATAAAGTAATAATGGGAGACTTTAACATTGACCTAATTAAACACCTTAATAATTTTGATGTAAATATTCATAAGTTTAGTCTATTATGTTATGAATTTAATTTATGGCAGCTTATTGTTGGTCCCACACGCAATGGTGTCTCACTGCTAGACCATATCTATGTAAGTAATAGGAAAAAGTTTGCTTTTTCAGGTCATTTTAATTTTGCTGGGTCGGACCATGATTTATGTTATGTTGCTATTAAATCAGTAAGAATTAAGATCGAACCTAAGGTCATTAAATACAGATGTTATAAAGATATGGATTGGGTAGAGTTTGAGAAAAAAATTGCATTGGTTGAACATTTTAAAGAATGTGATTATGAAGCGTTAGGAGGTGAGCGTTATATTCAGACTGACAATAATTTTTGGAAGCTTAATAATGATATTCTTAATGTGTTAGATGAATTTGCACCTGTAAAGAAAATGATTGTAAAAGGTAAAATAAGTCCGTGGTTTACCTCAGAACTCTCAAATTTATGTAAAGATAGAAATAGGGCACATAAACAAGCCACAAACACAAATCTTGAAAAAGATTGGAAAATGTATAGAAAAGCACGGAATGATTGTAATAACCTATTACACTCATGTAAAAAACAGTATTTTCAGAATCGCTTTGAGGAATGTGTCGAATCCACTAATTTATGGAACGTAGTGAATGTACTAACTAATTTTAGAGTAAAAAAACGTGAGACCATTGTAAAACTTAATGTAAATGGTACTCAGATAAATAAACAGCCTGATATTAATGATGCTTTGGCTGAAGAATTTGTAGTTAAAAATGAGAGTGACTATAGTAGTGATATTAATGGATTAGATGAAAAAATTAATGTGTATAATGAAAACTATGATTATAGTAATAGTAAAGAATGGGATAAAGAACCTATAATTGTTACAGATAGCATGGTATCAGATACAGTGAAAAGCATGAAAGTAAAAAAATCTCGGGATGAATTATATATACCTGGCAAAATAGTGAATAGTAATTGTAAGCCAATAATGTTAATGATGTCGGTACTTTTCACTTCCCTGATTAATACTAATATTATACCAAAGTGTTTTAAATCTGCATTAATTATTCCTACTTATAAAGGTAAAGGTTCGAAGTTAAATGCAGTAAACTTTAGACCAATTTCCATTTTAAATATATATTGTAAAGTTTTCGAGAAATTTTTGTATTCTAGACTTTCTGAAAGAGTTGGAAATCAGTTACTAGACCAACAACATGCATACAGAAGAAATAGGTCATGTCATACAGCTTTAAAAATATTTTCACAGGATATATATAATGCTATTGATAAGCCTAAGGTCAAGGTCGCAGCGATATTTATAGACCTACGTAAAGCGTTCGATTCTTGTCTACATGCGACGCTTATAGATAAGCTTATGTCAGAATTTAATATTGAGCCATGGTATGTGAAAATTATAAGAGAAATTTTTAGAAATTGGGTTTTTAAAATAGTAGAAAATGATAAATATTATCCTTTGGAGCGTGGCATATGTCAGGGTTCAGCGATGGGGTCGCTTCTATTTAGTTTATATATAAACAGCATAGGAAGTGTAATAAAATCAAAATTTCTACTTTATGCAGACGATCTAGTGTTGTATATTGTAGGAGAGAACGTGAGTGAGAATATAAATAAATTAAAGGTCGAGATGGAAAATATTGTTAATTGGTGCACACAAAATGGTGTTAGTATTAATTTTGATAAGACTAAATTAATGATTTTCCATAAAAGTCAAGATCAATCAATTCATTTAGAAAATGTACAAGATTTAATGATTAATGATGTAAAGATTGAAAGGGTCTATGAGTTTAAATACCTAGGTATTATTTTTGACCCACATATGATGTTCACTAAGCATTATGAAGCTGTTAGAACTAAAGTAATTCATAGATTAAAATATATAAGAGGTATCAAAAGATATTTAAGCCCAAAGATTGTTTCAATTATGATAAATTCTTACATACATTCTATTATAGACTATGGTATCGATATATGGGCAGTGCAAACAAATCATCAGCTTAATAATATTCAGGAAAGAGTAGATAGGTTTCTTATTAGTTACTATTTTCCTATTCTTGTAAAGAAAAGTAAAAGTAAGCGTAAACTAAACTTTAATAATATAAATATTAATGAAATAAGAGAAAAGTGTAATTTTTTGTCTGTAAGTGAAAGAATAGACTTTGTACTTTTGAAGAATATGTACAAATCTGTTGTCAATGATGAAGATGTAAATGTGTCTCAGCTCTCTGAAAACCGAAAGACTCCAAAAATTAAGTGTGTTTCTTTTAACTCAGAAATATATAAAAGATCTTGTAACTTTAGGGGTATAAAAATATGGAATACCTTACCATCTAACTGGGAAATAATGGAATGTAGTTATGCGGGTTTTAAAGAGAAAGCTAGACAGTTTATTATAGAAAAAAGGAAAGAAGAGTTTATAAGGTTGTAAAGGTTATAGTGAACCTCGTAGCTTTAAGTTAATAAATCTAGTCGTACAAAATGATGTTTATGTGAAATATGTCACCAGTGGGAGAACAGTGTAATTATACTGAACTGGAAAAGACAATAAAGATATATAAACTATAAACTATAAATTTTCTAGTTTTCATGATAATCCTAATGCACTCGTACCCATAACGGGAGAATACGATTAACTAACTTTGAAGGAGGAGGCTGCAGTGTAAGCAAAAAAAAATGCGACACCACACTTCCCTTCTCTTCAAGTATGGAATTTTAAAACAAAGTGTTCTTTCAGGATAATTCATAAATAAATTGGTTTGTCTGCATTCTCCATCGAGATGAGATGAATCGCCCATCTAGACAAAGCACACTGGTCATGTTTTTCGTACTTGCTAGCAGCATAAACTCAAGCCTAGAAATGTTAAGACAACCACTGCAATGCCAATGACATGAAAATTATTTATGAATTACAATTTAGAATAGTTTGAAGACCATTATGTGATAATCGCATGCCACATAATATTAGAATAGAAATAGAACCTTTATAAAAGACAATACAATACTCGTTGTGCAGTGTGGTGCAAAGTTTTTTTCTAACCTCATTTGTATACGTGTCACGTTTGCATGAAATGAAAGAGGAAAAAATATAAGAATAAATTTTCGTCTTTAGTAAACTATTCAAAATGTGAATACAGTTCTTGTGCTGAGTCGCTTCTTCTTGTGGGGAAGACAAATGGCATGAATTTACATGAAAAGCAGAGCAAAACTAGTTATTCTTGAGGATATATTTATACACAAAACAGGAATACGTCACAACTTCAGTCTTTTAATAATGCACTACTTGAAAATAAAGCAGGAAGACAAATAATAGGCCCTGTCTCTTCGTCCAGCTTAAGTGTCACTTTAAAGTGAAAAGAAACAAGGAACTGTTTCATTATACGCACCAAGTAACCAATACAATTTCATTCTTCAGTACCCTGCACTACCTAAATAAACTGCTAGGAGTAAAAGTACAATCTCTACTAATCTGATTTAGTAGTACCCTCATGAAACCTAAAAAAACACGTTCGTATTTCACAGATTGAGGTTAAAGTTACAAACTAAAATGTTAAAAGGTAATAAGGGTAAATGATAAAATTTAAGAACTTGGCTATTTACACTGATCCAGTTACGACTATTAACCTCGAGGTTGGATAGCAAATGCAATAAAGTCAGAGTATAACTGGTTTTTGTCATAGAATTTGTAATGCTCATAGAAGTACAACCTAGTAATCCGTGCATTTGACATGACAAGCATCAAGAATCAAGAATGGTCTTTCTCTCTAGCAGCTTTCTCTTCTATGCGTCGTCAACTGGACTCGCTCAGTATTGAGAATGATGTCCTTTGAGAATTGAGAATCGCATTTGGTCAAACATCAGACAAGTTTAATTTAACAGACAAATTGCCACCCAAAGGAGTTTTTGTTTCGTGTATGTACTAGAACGGATGGAAATTGCAAAATCTGCTAGGTAATGTAATGCCATGTTTCCTAATTCTACTCCTCTGGTTCTGGTCCACTATGTACAGCTTGACTGGGCTATAAACTTAATAATCAAGTTTGGGAATGAGTGACTTTTCAAATAAACTGTTCTGTCAAACGAGTTAGCTTATCTGGAGGGTTAGTTATATGCTGGTTTTAGTATAGGTGATGAAATGAATTGGACTAGGAAATGCTTCATAAAATCAACCCAAGATAGATGAAAATAATACAGAGAGAAGCCGATGAAAAACAAATTGAATTAGATTGAAATGAATGGTGGAATACTAAATTAAATTACATACTTCGGATCGCTGACAAACAACTGACCAGGAGTTTAACCGCAGGGAAAACGACGTAAAATTCATTTATCAAGATAAAAGCTTCAATATTCTTAATTAGAAGTTGCAAATAAACAGAGAAAGTGTACCAATGGATAAATGCACCCAGAGTTCTTTCACTTATACAAATGGTGGTTGTAGTGGTGGTATTAGGTAAGATCGTTTTGTAACATAGTAAATGTGGTAGTTTAATGTTAGCAATGACAAGTATATTCAAGTAAAATCCTATTTACTAGGATGAAAAGCTACTCTCCACTCTCTCCCTGTCTAATCAAAGGAGTTTATTTTAACTCTTCAAATTTCCTTTAGTAATTCGTCGAGTGAAAACGGCTTGGCTTGTCACCTCACCCATTAGCTTTGGTGTATTGGTACAAGTCTCAGATCTAAAAAGCATTGACATAATTTACTTTGAGTAAAATATCTAATTAAGCTTCATTGCTTCGGATTCACTCTTAGTGACATTGGCTGCTAAATACATTGAAAATTTATGCGGTTTCAATGTACAGGCCACAGTTAATATTGAATCATCTTTTCAGCAACTAAACCGTACTTTATTGCCTCCTTACAACATTTTGCATTAGTGCCGGTTTTGATTTTATACTGTTGAATAGAATGAAAGTGAAAGCATAATTTTCTAAGTACTAGTGAAAGAATGCCTTTATAATGTATTCCTACCTTTTAAGTATTCTAGACAAGATGGGTGCCATATGTCTTTTTATGTTTAAGGTCTTTATTCTCGCAGACATAAGTCAAAGAGCAGTGTGACATTCTTTGAAGTATTATATATTGATGCATCTAGAATTATACAGATACTGTGCGCTTTTTCCACTGACTGATTCAAATTTAAATCTCTTTAAAATAGAATAAAGAGGCTTAGGGTGAGCTTGCATTAACGATATTGCAAAAATGAGCAACATGAAAAAAATTGAGAGGAAAAGGTGCAAATAGGTGGATGGAATTTGAAATGAACTTTCGCAACAAATAAAACCACTATATATTGCAAAATAGGCTCCCAGTCAGGAGCTCGTACTTTTGAACATGACTTGAAATAATTTCCTTCAATTCAAATCGAATATATGGAGCTTTTATAGAAGGTGAATTGAAACGGAAAAACAGTGACAGTTTTAACAAAAAAATATAGTGTTCTGCTGCTATATGAACTACTTACACCTTCAACTCGTGCACTCTCACACTTTTGTGACATTATATCGAAAGAAGTACTGCTTAGTGCTTAGGGGCTATTTGCTTTATCACAATATCACCACTCCGAACTACCTACCATGCAAATAAATATGCTCATGCTTATCTACTACATTCAGTTGACAAAAAGGCTCTAACATACTATCAACCCAGTTACGTGTAATAAATACATTGCTTTCATCAAGAAGAGGCAGAGAATCGTACAGAAAAGTCAGCTTATAGAATCCTATATCCGGTTTGCTTTCTCCATTTTCACCATTACGTGTATTTGACAAATCCATTAGGCCTCTTAAACTCAAATCAGAACTTTTGTCAAGACTACCAGAAAAGCAGTGAGATGTTTTAGGTGGATCAGGTAGACAAGCGAGTAGCAATGGAATGAAAGCATCCATCTATGTGACTAGCTAAAAGGTTTCAATTTGACACACTACACCTCTTGTCAACTTTATTACTTGAACAATAAAGAAACGTCTTTGACTGCTTTTCACCCACCCTATTAAACGGAAAAGCAGCAGGTCAAGGATGTTACACGAGTTAATTGTGCTCAATTGGAAAGAACATATCCCCAAGAGGAAAACAAATTTACAAGAAACTCATCATCTCCGACATTACTTCGACAACCCCAACCCTCTCCCCTTTCAACTTAGTATGTATAGCTTATACGCTACCATTTTTTTTAGAAAATTCAACTACCTAAACTCAAATCCATTCCATTATATAGGAATAATATTATCATCACCAAGACTTGACCCAGCTTGGTCCAAGTGTCTACGTCATAAAAAATCTTGCAAAAGGACACCTATTACTATCTTACCTACTTTCACTCCTTCAGCAAGTATCTAGTGTCCACTACTCGCCAAATTTCTGTTGTGTCTCTACCTTTGCTCCAGCTTTGGATTTTAAGTCCATCAGGAGGGATTTACTGAGCAAATATTGAACAGTTTTTTTAGACTTCCTAATATGATCCCCATAAAAGAAAATTCACATCTTTTCCACTATCTCTATCTACCAAACCACAATAAGCTTCATCACAGGCTCACAACCCTTACACATAAGTATATATATGTCTATATATGAGGTGAGAGTTAGTGACTTTTATCGATTCAAAAAGCTTAGCAACTTTGAAGTACAACAGTCTCTACTTATTTCTTATCAGCTACCGATAAGCCCAAGGTTATTGCAAAGTCCATGGAGATAATCCTCAAAAATCGGTATTCCTGTAAAGTATTTTACTTTTTTTTTACTACATGGGCTACATCATCTAACCTTTTATTCCAAGGTTATAATGAAAGGTCTAAAGTCTCACATTACACGTATTCGTGGCTGGTTTGGTTATGTAATCTAATGCAGTGGTGGGTGGAGTGAGATAACCTATTATGTGAGACAGGGCATGAAAATGCAAATGTCTAATGGGTGTCATCAGTGTCATGTGGAGATCTTCTTACGGTTTTTATCAAATTTATACTGACGACAAGCGAAATCAAGAATGATATTACACCCTCTCGAAGTCTCATTTCATCTTCGTATGTCATATTACTGTCTAGTCTTGATTGAGCAAAAGGACTCGAAGTTAACCAAGCCTATGGTGACATTGATGGTACAACTTCTGGTTCTTGTATTTACATGCTTTTACTCTTTGCATTCGAGCTACATTTTTTTCTTATGTAACTTTGTGAGAGGCATTGGATAGAGAAGTACAAAAGCTCCAAATCGAATGAAAGTGAAATGCATGAATGAGAAATGAAATGATATCATTCCAAGTCAAGGAAGGACATAAGATTCAGCTCTCGTATCCTTCTTTCTAGGAATATGAGCTACTTACTTTTTGCCTTTTCATTTCAACCCTTCTTCCTTTTACTCATAAAACATGGCATTTCAATATTCGTATAAAAGGATGGTAAATGGAAGAACCTCGTTGGATTGCAGGTGATGAAGATATGAAATGTGACATAAAATCTATTCTGCTTTCTCTCTCTGCTGTATGCCCAATCTCTTGATTTCATTCCTCTGCTGTCCATTGTGCATTGTACTTTTCTTTCAAGAGTGAAAGTGATAAGTCGCCTTTTATGAAACTGTCCTACTGATGATAAGTGGCGTATAGTCTCATATGTATGACTTTTAGAAAGCATTGCAGTCGAATCAAAGCACAGTGTATATTATTATAGCTTATAAGCTGATGCTGCAAGAAGATCTGTCAAGTTTGAACAATGTACATGTGCCTTAAGCATTGGTGGATAATTAACTGTCTTATTCCACAGACTCGTACGTTTTTTGACAGTGACAAAAGAAAATACTTTCTAATCATTATTCTTTGTAGTTGTATGAAAACTTTTTTGACATTTCCTTGATCACATGGGGAAGGAATAATCAATTATATTTAGACGCTTCTCTTCCGTTTTACTTTCCATAAAATTCAATAAAAATTCCATGCGTAGAATGTAAAATACAAAAGTATCTCCTAACATCCTATCCATAGCCTCACGGTAAACACGAAATCTTATAATCTAATAATAACCACACGACCTTTACTCCATATTTCCCTAATAATATTCCCCTCTCTGATGAAATTCAATTTACATCATGGAAAGCCACAAACAGAATTGTCAATAAAACAGACACTTACTTCAAGCATGAAACCGGCAGTCAGGATGCGTAGTGGTAGTATATATACTATACTTTCTTCTTATTTACTTGGTGCGTGATCCTTATTGTCCAACTGCTACAAGAAGTAAAAACACGGTTAGAAATAAAGTGTATTGTTCTTACAAAGTTTAACGTTAACGCCTCCCTAGAGCTCAGTTAATCAATCAAGGTAAATACAACTAAAGGGTAAAAAAGTCTGTCTCAGAACACAATTGAACATTTTTCTAAGAAATCTAAGAAATCTTGGAATGTGGTTAAGAGTTCGGTTTCCGCTTTTTGTATCCCTGTTTACAAGGAAGACTTTGTTTAAAAGGGGAAAGCACGCACTTTTTGGTTTCCTCGTAGAGGATGAGTACGGTCGACTGGTACTATCCACATTCCAACTTTCTCTTTTGATACCCTCTGGTCTGTCCAAAAGCAGAGCAGCGTTTATTTGGGAATTTCTCTCTTATTACTATATTATAACCCTTAGCCGTTCTTACCTTGGGATACAATGTTGAGCGTAGTAATAGTATCAGCTCAGTACCACGAGTAGAGGAAATTGGTAGAGAGAAACATAACGTGTTCAAAATCCTACGTTGAGTAGACTTGGGATTTTATTATTGTACTTGTACAGAGACTGCGTCTACTTTCTTTTCAGATCCAACAAACCAACTTTCTTACAGTTTCCCAACTTAACGTAACTTGGAGTATTACTACTACTCTAGTAGTAATAATAATATTATGCTCGCTTGTCTCTCTATACGATACGATGTAGCAATAGCTATCATCATCTAAAAAGAAGAATTCTCGCAGTGGTGGTGTGGTGGTTTGGATGATGGTAGTGAAAGCTTTTCGTTGAACACCAAGCTTTAGTGACAGTTGAAGAGATCTGGAGAGCTGAACAACTTGATATTACAACGTAACATAACATAATAATAATAATACACTATATATGTTTTGAATCTGCCTTTCACAACAGCCATTCTATGCTGCCACTGATTGTGGTGAAAGTGAAGCACTTTATCTTCACGGCTGCCCCCTGCAGCTTCACAATTTCCGGAAAGTACAAAGTAAACCTGCCTTTTGAATGTCGAATTGTAAACAAGTCCAGCAGAAGGATGTTCTACAGTTTGGAAACTTATCTTTACTTATTTGCTTTTAAGACCAGAAGCAAATAAGGGCAATTCGTTTAGATCAGTTTTGTAGATGAAAGGGAGCTTTGGGACTTTGGGTGTTGGTTGTTTTGTATTTGATGATCGTGATCATGACACTGCTAATTTATAACCAAATTATGAGAATCTTGTTAGTTTATTTGGATTGAATTATGTAATTAACAGAGGGAATTTCATTATTCGCTTTTAGAGTTTACGTATATATGAAATGAAGGGAAGGATATTTGTTAATATTTCAACAAATATATACAGTTTGTGGATACAAGCTTCAAATTCAGTTTTAGGTTTAAAAAACCCATGACAAGCCAGCGTAACAACAAGAATCCATAACGCTAGCTTAGCTTTCTTCTGTTTGTCTTCTTTCTTTGTGGCTCAAAATAAATTATTAAGTATGAAAATGGAACCGGTATTTCAATATTATTAAGTAATTGGGGCAATATCCAAATTGAAATTCTACTCATTCTAGACCATTAAAAGGTGCATAAGATAACCTACTTTGCGCCAATTTATTCCCTATAAGTATCAATTACAGAATGGGTTTTACGAAACAGGAACTAAAGACCTAAATGTAAATTCACGAACAATAGATTTGAATGCATTTTACTACCACATTAACCATTTTGATACTGTAAATTAAGTACCCGGACAAAAATTTGTAAGTAAGTTAAGTACGCGGATATTTTTCAACATGCCCAGATCAAAATTCCACTCTCCCAGGTTTGCCTTTACAATTAAGTGCCAATTCGAAGTTTGAAAATTTGGAAATTAAATATCCTCAAATAGTTTCCAAACTGTAAATAAAATTGGCGAATTTGAAACGCTGTATTTAGTTTGGTGATTTGGTTGTTTTACAATTGTATAAAAGGAGATAAAACAACTTGGTAGTTTATAAATAACAGAATAATGTACATTATTTGTTCCAGGGACTTAATTTACTTTTGCGTCTTTACATCCGAGGATAGCATTTTTTCCGGGAACTTAATTTAACAGTGCCACCATTTCAATCATATCGTTTCTCATTCTCAAGTTGTCAAGTCATACAACTATAACTATCCCTTTCTAGCTTGAATTGAGTAATGGTTCTTAAACTAGCAATTCATGTTACAACTGAAAACCTCCAATTTTACTAAAATCTAACGAATCTTGTATTGTCCTTGCTCAAAATAACAAGTGATTGAAATCAACACGATTCTAGGCAATTATTGTGCCTGGAACGGTAACACAAAATTAAGCCAGGAAAGGAAAGTGTGGACAAGCCAAAGTCATCAAATTTAACTACACCAGACATGCGATGCTAAAGAAAGACTGTAAGACTTATACATGGGAAAACTCTAGGTTTATGTGCAACTCTAATTATCTCTAATTTTTACGAGTTCGTTTCCCTTTCTAGACTTTCTTCGTCGTTTTTGGAACACAGCCAAATCATAAACGCATGTTTCAATATGTTATATACCTCATATAGATAACTCATTCCACTACACACAATGACCTACATAAATTCATAGAACATTTTTATTTATCAATGTTCATCGCAGATCTAACAAAAAAATGTCTGTGTGTCTTGGTGCTGAGATGCGTAAGCTAGAAGCTTTCAAAAACCAAAAAAACAAGAACTCCTTAAAAAAACAAGGAAAAGCTTTTATAGATAATTTTAATTAAATACAAGGATAACTAACTCAGGATATTTTAAACTAAATAAACATTTGTCTTTCCAAAAATATTCATCTCATGTTTCCAATATGTTCACCCTTCTATTCCTCTTCTATTAAGTATGTATTGGTAAAGTGGGGTTTCGGACTCTTCATCCCCAAATCTACTCCAAGGTATTGTATCCCTTGGGATATTGCATCCCAAAAATAAAACACTCACGAGTAAAAAGCAAGCACAAACCAAGTTTTTTTCACTTTCTCGATCAGAATCAGAACTATCTTCAAATACAACTTAATCATTAATCTTGTAAGGGGTGGACAATTACTACTATATAATACAATCAGCTTCAGTAAGCAATTTATTTTAGGGATATTCTGTGTGAGTGATATTACTAGCATCATAATGTAACGGACCTTGATGAAGCGTTATACTACATCTGATTAATCAGTAAATAATATAAAATTTCTTTTATTGAAACAATTCCCGTAAAATATATTCTATATCAAACTGGTATATATATATTCACCACTTTCACCTTGAATTTAAATGGAAGTTATAAAGTGTAACAATCCTTTTTTAAATTGGGGGTTTTGTAAATCCGGTTTTTAGATAATGTTCCTATATTCTTATATTATTCCTGACTTTTTTCATGTCTAATTAATTACCAAAGTTAATTTTATTGCATCGTAATCATCATTAAATACTTTCCTTATCCCTTAAATTGGAGTGTACCCCCTACTGTACAAGTTAAATCTTATCATCACATCAATGTATACGTGCAGATAATAAATATATGACAATATGACGCTGCATAAAACCACAGTGGTAGTAAACTTGATGAAATGGGAGCAAGTATAATTTTTTATTTAACACCGTATAGTTAGGTTTGGCTAGTTTTCCATTCATTATTCAACACATTTTGAAAAAACATACAGGTATATTGGGTACATAGACATAGAATTCATGGACCATGACTAAAATTTATTTTCATGAGATTTTTTGATGTTATGCTATGCAATACGATGAACAGTCAACAATAAATGTATGACTAGAGTACGAAAAAAGTCTTTCCCCGGAAGTAGAATTTATTATAGTCAGAAGAACGCGTAAATAAGACATAAATCGGGAGCCTCAGAGGAGGTATTTCGGCTCTCTTTAGAAATTATTGTGGTAGACCAAGTTCAATGTTTATCGCTGGAGACGCAACAATAAAAGTAACTTGATGGTGATTTGGGGAAAGAAAACAGTTCCAATTTTCCATTCAATTCTTACGCTTGACCGCACAAGAACACAACGTCATTTCAAAAAATGAGCCTGTTTTTCTTCTCTATCGTTAAACCAAAATGGGTTGTACTTTTCTTTTCAAACTTCCAACTTTTACTTTCCCTTGGAAAAAATAATATGCAAGAATAACCTTAAAAACAGTCGAGAAAATTGGAAGTGCTTTTCCTTGTGAATTTTCAATTAAATTACTTCTTTTATGTTGGAAACGAGGTAACTTCATTGGAAATGTAACAATATTTATATTCTTCCACTACAAAATATAATAATAGGCTCTCTCTTTTGTTTCTTTTTATCTTATAGAGAAAAATTTCAAACAGTAAATTTTCTTCCAGAAATCACAATGAAATGAGAAAAGAATTTATATTTTCAAAATTTAGGCTTTATATATCATTCTTTTACAAGGTTTCTTTTGAATATTATACAACACCCTGATAGCTCCCAATATTCCATACACAAAATCCCCTTTCACAAAGTTATAACAACCAGCTTCCATACGGATAAACAATTTACATAAAAGTCATACCAGCATTCAGTTTGAGTAATAATTTTTTAGTCCTATATTATAACTAATTGTGATACAAAAATTCATCATAATTGAATAACTATTCTATTTAATTCAAGCCTTCCTTCTTTACAAGTTAATGCACAGCTTAAACATACAATTTTAATAAGTAATGCTACGGACACATTTTAACTAAAACGCTTATTTTGTTCTAACTTCGATTAATACTTAAGCATTTTAAAATGTCATATATATTTTGACTGTACTAATAGAAAATAAAATGAAACGGTTACACACATACATAGAGAGACAGAGCATATCATTATTTTCAGATTAACATTATTATTTACAGTAGTTGTTAGACAAAGAGTTACGAATACACTAACAATACTGAAAAGATATGAATACATGATTCTGGTAATATTTTATACAAATTTGAAACTAAAACCGATATAGGTCCCTACACTCCAGCTGTGCTTCAGTATGTAAAGAATATTTAAAGCATTTTGGTAAATTTTCGATTTATTGTTGAATGAAGGTTGCAAGCCATGCAATTTATTATACATTTTGATTTAGGAATTGCTCTCGTAATTCTCAAGCTCCTATCTTAACCTTGTTTGGTTTCAGCGATATCGAAAAATTTGCGATTTCGATGACTTTGAAGATAAGAGTAGATATTACAAAGCTCAATCAAAATTTAAACCTTACTAAAAAATACAATATATTTTACTTATTTGATTAATAGTAACTTGTTTTAATATTTTTTTCCACGATAATTCCTCAATTGCTGTCTCCATAATTATTTTTTTTATTCTTTATGCTACAGCCAGGTACTAGAAATTAAATTAAATTCATTGTATAATAGAATCTTAATTATTATTAGACATGTAACGTTGTATACATTACACATTTATTGTTACAGAATTTATTCATTATCTACTTAAAATTTAACAATAATCCCAATACAATCTGGTACGATTACACACAATTTTTGAAATAAGGATTCTGTATAGGTTTTTAATTTTTAATTTAATTTATACAAGGAAATAAAATACTGTTAAAAAGCTCCAAACAATAACCAAATTAACATAACCAAATCATTCGATTTTAAACGTAAATTTCAATGACAAAGTTTTCTCAGAGCGACTTTAAAAATGACAGACGTTCAACGTTTCACACATTTTTCATGAGAATTGCTCGAGTTGTATCGCAGTGAGGAATAAAGAACTTAGAATTTAACAATGTAAAAAGTGTATTAGAGGCTGGGCTATGGCTACACGGTCTAATACTGGGTTTTCAATTTGAGGTTTTCCTATTTACGCATATTTTTGTATCGATTCATAATTATCCTAAAATTTCATTTCACTTAAACACTAAAAGTTTATTAAAATTTATCCTAAATGCGGTTTACTACAGACTAATACTATACTATATAAAATACAACTAAGGATATGGTTTGATACAGCAAAAGAAGAAATGACGCTGAACTGGTTAACTTACAAGTAGTGTTTTTTTCAAACATGACATGTATCATGAACATGACTTATATAATTTACTTATTTTAAATTTTAAATACTATTCACATCCAACAATTAGTAGATTCTGTTCCAGTAAAATAGGTACTTAGAATTCGTTATTATCCATGAGCTTAATGAGCGTTATCTACATCCATTCGTATTCGCGTAGGGATTTTATACGACTGTACACCAAAAGCCAGATCGTAGAAACAAATGAAATCCCTACTTCAAAACATTAGTCTTCTTGTTTGTTTAGTTCTTTTGCTTGTTCTTTGTTTGACTTCATCTTCATTAATTATACTATCTTATTTGTCCAGGAACATTACTGGCGCACAAAAACTAAACTTTTCTAAAAACAAATAAAGATTAAATTACGTGTTTAATTTACGTAAAGATTTTACTCAAATACATAAAGACGACAACGTACAAATGAAAAATATTTGTATACATCATTATATTTTGTTACTTCAAATTCTAACTATTACACTAGTAGTATTTTAAAACGCCTACAGTAGTTAGTCGAAACCATAAGAATTGTACGTAAAAATAAATTTAATATCGCGTTAAATTGGGCTACACATTGTGCACTAAATGAGTTGTTGTGTCATGAGTAATGTATGCCTAGCCTGATACAGTGGTTTACTAGCTTTAAAACGTATGAATTAAATTTAACTACGACATCTGACAATCACCAGGCCCTCCAGAGACATCACGAACTTGTTGTTTAACTTTCTTACTGGATCTTCGCATGAGACTTCGGCTTCTTGGTTTGTGTCTGTTCGTTAAAGCACCGTCTTCGGTAAGAAACTGTTGATACGATGGACTTGAAGGGCCTTTTGTGGGTGTCCCTCCTCGACTGTTCGACGGAGTTGAAGTTGATGGTGGAGACGATCCAAAGAAAGTAGTGCCTGCTGATGCTGCACAAGGAGATCTTGGCATTGCTGGAGATTTTGACCCAGCATGTGCGCTAGAGCGCCTCTTAAGTCCAGTTTCATCGTTCTCTAATGCAAGTTTTGATAATGGAAGAAAACTTCGAAATACATCTCGCATGTTTATGTCTTCCTTGGCAGAGCAATCTACAACTTTTACTCTGGAAATTATCAAAACAAAGTATTATAAAATGAATTATTTTTGCTGGTGGTTGTAAATTTATATTGAAACGAGTCTTTTTAATAATTTTTATTTAGCGTAATTTGTAAAAAAACTATAAACAAATTTTTTACTATTTTTTGAATTGAAATGCCTAGTTCAAACGTAAAAATTTCTTTCTACGTGTATTAATTTCCTGTTTTTTCTTGTCCGTTCTTATAAAAATGCCATGTGGCTTTGTATTAAGCAAGTTCCTATGTAAGTATCCTGAATTAATTATAATTTTGAAGGTAATTATTATGCAAATATAAAGTAAAAGTTACTTTGTACAATAAATTTTAGCTTGCGGTTCTAAAAGTAGAGATTTTGGTTTTAAGCCAGGAATTGCATACTTATAGGGAATCATTACTTTAAAAACAAAATTCATTGGAATTGTAATCCTGAAGTTTTAAGACTTTTCTTAGCACTGCAAGTGAAAGTGATCTAAAAGATAATTCCCATGCTTAAGGTTACTTTTCTATATTCCCTTACATCCCCGTCCATATATAGATTACGATTTTTTATATATTACTGTGGATAAAGAAAAAATATTCCCACGACTATAACTCCACCAACATAAAATATATCTTATGAAAAGTCTACTGCATTAATCTGTCATGATCTGTCCTTCTATAAAACGGATGGTGAAAGTCATAAATCCATTATTATTCACCTTAAGGTTGGCCAATAGCACTCAAGCCAGTCATTGACT